>JAVCKT010017057.1:0-15910 GCA_032273925.1 Rhynchotus rufescens
AAATCTCCAGAGATAAAGATAAGTATCATTTGTGGTGGTGTAGATCCTGCAATTTAAACTTTCACTGTAAAATGCAAATATTTTCTCATGATTACAGCCTTCATAATTATTGGAAGTAGTTACTGATTGCAGAAGTTTGCACATAACTGGCTCTGCTATTTGTGGAAGTAGTTTGGGGCTTTGTTCCTCTGCTACATAAAGCAAAATATATTAATGCAACATATTTTCTAGCATTCTAGGCAGAACAGTGAATTAGGAGTTCCTAATGCGGTTTCTAAAACTCCTGTTCTATAGGAGGCAGTTGAGGAGCATGTGAATGTTCTTGCTATGTCAATGCCTAAGTATTAATTATAGTAGAAAGGCTGTACAAACATGTCTGCAGAAATATTTGAGTTGAATGTGGTGGGTGGCTGGGAGAGCATCATATTGCTCTTCCTGTTTCTGCACTCTCCTTTAGGCATATACTGTTTCTTGCAGTAAAAGATGGATACTGGGCTAGGTAGAGTTTTGGTCAGACCTGGCGTAGCTTTCTCATGTTCTTAGGAGGAGATGCAGAGCAGCCTTCAAGAGATAATCAAAAAAGATAAAGCGATATGCATTGGAGAGATGCAAGCAAAGGCTGATAAAATCTTTGATCCAGTATATGAAGCTTGCAAGCATATTCTCTATGTTTATATTGTATGGAATCAGCCTTTTGTCAGAGGAATGTTATCTAGCTTTTCAGTCAGTACTGTAATTTGAGAGACAGTGTAAGAAGAGGAATTTGAAAAATACATTAGTATGGTTTAGCACTACTTCTAAGGAAATTAAGAAATGTTCATGAACCAGCTTTACACATAAACAGGCTGTGGTCTTAAATATACTGTATTGCGTATCTTACAGTATCAGAAGTCTTTATTACAACATGACTGGAGGCTCAAAGCAATGTAATTGCTTTGTAGAACATAGAAGCTCTATTTCTCTTTAAAGCATGCTGCTTCAATTAAGTATTCCTTTCGTGTATTCATTCAATATTCATTTTGCCTGTTACTGCTGTATTGTGTAGGAAATATATATAGTTAGAAGAACTAATGCTGAAAAAAAAAAGGTTTGGAAGAAGAGCTGTTTTAAAATTTGAATAATGCTTTGAGAATTAGCTTAAGGTTTTATAAGCCTAAAGGAAAAGATTTCATTACAGGTTATGACAAAAATACAAAGCCAGATAGTTCAGCACTGTGAGGTATCAGCTTTTCATGTCTGTGCACATGCAAGCGTGTATTTCAGGTTATCATGTTGCACAACTACAGAGAGCTGGAGGCTCTCAATAACTTTGGTGTAGATAGTGATTTTCATGGTGTTATGCCTCTGTACATTCAGATTGCTTTGGGAAGGAATGTGGTATGGAGAGTGTAAGCCCTCCTGCTGTTTATCTAAAAAATTGCATCTGTAGCCTGAGCAACAAAACAAATACCATGACCTTTTTTTACTTCTTGTTGAATTAGTGGATTTTGGTGGTTTGGTGAATGAATAACCCTGAAACATTAGTGATTTGGGGAATGAATAACTAGTATCAAGTATTATTAATTATTAAATAAAGGAGAAAATTAGTGAAACTTTTTCGTTACTTGAGGTGTTTTATATGCTATATATATACTACTTATTCTCTCTGTGTTTATAGTAGATGAATGAAATTTCAATATCAGTTATAATTATTGTCATAATGTTAATGAGGGAAGAGTACAAAGCAAAAAAAATCCAGAATTTCTGCAGGTGATACTCTGTATTAAAGCTATCATGATTTATGGCACATATTTTCTAATCAGATGAACAACCTTGTTTTAGCAATAATGGTTTCCTAGTGCAAAAAAAAAGGGGTGCTTGCTGAACTAAAATAAGTAAAACTTGATTCCAGCAATTCCTGAACTTACAATATGGAAATTCTCAGTTACTGAATAAGTGAATTTCTGTAATTTTTATGTCAGAATACAAACTGATATTTACTCTTATGCTTATTGCTGTGTATTAACATTCATGTTTTTAAGAGAAAGTTCAAAACAGAATTATGGTATGTTATTTGCTGTACCATAATTAGCATTGAGAACATATGTGTGTATGTATTTTCCCAAAGTATACTGATTCTGAGTAAAGGGGCCACACTTGAAAAATTACTTAATGAGTGCAAAACTGCAGTTAGAGAGTAATCTAAATGCCTAATATTATACACCTTCAATATTGTCTTTATCCAAGCATTTGAAACTGGATCCTAGGAATTTGGATGAACACTATCCAGATTATAAAGTGGATTCATCTACAATACCTTATTTTCTTCTAATTAGTTTTTCTGTGTCTTTGTTAGCTTCAGAAATGCAAACAACTTCAGATGATGCGTTTCTTTAAGCTGTAGTGTGGCTAACACTCTGTCTCGCTATTGAGAAATAAAAATTTGGCCTAGATGTGAATCATTAGTGAGTATACTTCTATGGGATGATTCTACATCATCTTCCTCCGAAGCACAAGCCTTTTCTGTTTTGCTATGTTAAGACTCATTTCCCTTTATAGCTTTTTTTCTGTATCCTGATTCTGTTTTCTTAGAGGCAGACACTGCCTTGTCTATTCTTTTCAGCCTCTGAAAGAGAACAAAAAAAGACAAAAGCATTGGAGAGAAACAACAGCCAAGGTGATGCACGGTGCCCCTGTAGCAGAGCACATGCAGGAGCAAGTTGTGCTGGAAACAGGACACCCAGCAGTGGCTGTGGCACTCGGCAGGGTCCCCGGTGGGTGGGAAAGATGCTGAATTACAGGGTTTAGCTATCAAAGACCATCATCATCTCTCCTGACATTCCTTAGTATGAGTTATGAAGTCTGTGGTTCCTAATGCTACCAGCTTGCCATATTGGCTGCGTATCAGTTTCCATATATACATATATATGTATATAGTGTGTGTGTGAATATGTGTGTGTATATATATATATAAAGTCTATCACAAATTAATCTGGCATTAAGGTATTTTGTTATTTTACTTCTTCCTAATGGAGCAGACAATGTGTCTATATTACTGCCACCCAGCACCCTGTTTAGCCTTTCCTCCATAGCAAATGCATGCGATAAAAATAGTCCATTTGCAACAGCTTTTCTCCTTTCTCCTTAGATGTGTAAAGCAAGTAGAAATATGATAAGCGTGTGATCCCAGCTCACACCCATGCTTGTTGTATTTTCGCTTAGCAGTGTGGGTCTGCAAGTGCTTCTGGCCGTGGTGCTGAGCCTGTTTCATCCTCGGTGAGCGGGTGTGGGTTGTGCACTGGCCTGGCTTCCCTCTGGGGCAGCACTTTGGCATCGTCTCCTTGCCCACCGGAGCCTGCTGACCTGTGGCTTTCTGACCTCCTGAGATATGCAGCTCACTCAGCAGCCGTGTCTAGTAACGCCTGTGCCCATCTAAACTTAAGGAAAATTCTGCTAATCAGTTTCCCTGAGGTCTCCTTAAATTCAGTCCTCTCAAAGTCCTCAAAGCTAAATTGCATATTGTGCAGTTCAAGCTGCACCAACTCTTTTATTATTATTGTTATTATTATTAACTTATTTTTAAAGCTTATTTTCATTAAACCGTATAATACATTCAACTATTAATGCTACTTACAGACACCAAACCAGTGACACAAAATGGGTCAAAACTATTTCTCACCAAAAGTACAGCAAAGTTCAGATGAAATCAGTGCAGAAACTCTCACTCATTAAAAAAGGAGTAATTCCTTGCCCTGTGCTTTAACACATGCTTGTTATCAGATGCTTGGGGGCAGTTGGGGCCCTGTTTTGTCTTGTCTTTGTACAGACTTCCAAGGGAAGAAAAGCTGAAGGGGTTTTCACAGTCTTTTTTATTCAGGATCAACCTTCAAAGGAAGTTGTTTCTCAAGATAGTGACAATTTTAATACCTGAAATAGTGTATTAATGTGTAAGGTAAGATTCTAAGGACTGTGGTAGCTTGCTTGCTTCTCACTGTGACCACATGCTGAAATTTCAGTGTAAATTTACAGTAATGGTTAATTCGCTTTCCTGTTCCCAACAACAATAACAAAAAAGTAATCCTCCAGAAGCTTAGAGAAAATCTTAATATTGTATTTTGCAGTAATCTCTTTTGAAGACAAAGAATTACAAATGACATTTCAAACTCCCAGTGACCTCAGTGGCAATTTCCAACACTAAAAGAAGCTAACTTCCTATTTATTTCTTTAACTGCCATTTTTAATGCACTGATTAAACTGTAAACGGATAAATGATGATATTTTCATAATACAAGTACAACTCGGTATAGGTGAGGACAATTGTCTAGATATGTTGAAAGCAAATCCCGAGAAACACTACCAAGCAAGCTGAGCACACTCATGTCCCCGTGCATTGTTTTAACTGGCTCCATGCATAGGAAGGAAAGTAGAATAGATGTTTGAAGACTGCTTCAGTGGGAAACGGAGAACATAAAGAATATTCAAAAAAAGCAAATTAAAACATCACATGTGATAAGACTGGACAGCTCTCCTACAGATTTTCTGTTGTTGTGAGTGGTGCTTTTTATTATTCACCAGCACCAGCCCTCCAACAGCATTTTAATGAAATTTCCATGGTTTACTGGCTCCTAGTACATTATTTTTTATCCCCAAATTTCATATTCACAAATATTTATGAATCACGTTAAGTACAAGTCAACTTACTCTTGATAACTGGATGTTGCTCTCTGCATTTCTGTTCTTTGCAGTCTGATGTAGGAATTTAAAGCTGCAAAGTCAGTCATATACAGAGAAAGGTGTGCAAATGCTGCCCCTTATAGTGATTTAGTACAGTTAAATATAGTTATTGTATGTAGCAGATGATCTGAGGTATATTTGGCACAAGATGAGTACTTATATTTCTGAGGAACATGAAGCTGATCATGATCTACCTGAATTCTTTTTTACTAAAACTTAAAAAAATGTATATATATTTACATTTTTTCCTTAGCATATAAAGAACTGAATCAACTTGGATATAAGTGAGAAGAGGATCAAATACATCCTCAATATTAGTTGTATGTCTTTGCATGATCTTAGGGATGCTGAGTAATGATTTGCTCAGAGGTTTGCCTAAATTTTTTTGGTTGGTACTCACCAGCAGTGCTTTTAGAAAATTGTAGAATACTTTACAGCAAAAGGAGAACAAGTGTGGTGTTTAATAGATGAGCCTGTTTGTGAACCTCAAGCTTCCTCTGCACAAAAATTGACTTTGAAAAACAACCCTCTTGTAATCTGTTGAAGGAGTTTATTTTATGCCAAATTATCATGTAAACACTTTTTTGTAATTTTTTTTCCATATTTGCATTGCTGAAGATGGGATTTGACGCATCAAGGCTGAAATTTTTAATATTTGCATTAGTAAGAACCTGGCAATGAATCGGATTGACAGCACTTATCTGTCAAGCAAAATTTTTAGATATGAGGCACTTTCTTGGATAATTGAAGAATTCAAGTCTAGTAGAATCCCAAAGTAGAAATTCTTCATCTGGAGTACAGTAGAAACCCCTGAAATGAGGGTTACTTGATTGGATGCAAATGATATGCGCAAGATGCACTGAGGTAACAAGACAGGAGTTTGCAGTTTAGAAGATGAATGACATAGCTTTATGTTCAGTCACAATTATATTACTATTTCTGCTTCAGTTGGTGGTTTTCTAGCATTTTTTTTTAAAGTTCATCTTTTAAATTTGATAGTTATTTCCAGATAGGATTTCAACGTGATTTTCTGGGAAATGTCATATCTCTTAAGTCAGTGTAAATAACCAAAAAATTTAATACAACAATGATTATGTTACTTGTGGAAGGCTGGTTAGAAATAAAGTAGGGTAATCTTGCTGAAATGGAAACTGAAATGTACTTAATATATATTTATTTTCCTGAGTATCTAGCTAAACCTTGGAAACCCTAATTCAAACTTAATCTGCAAAAATCAGCAGAGGGGTTTCCATGTGCTGAGTGGGTCTTTGCCAGCTGGCATTACTCTCTGGTATTAATGCTTTGGATTTTAGAAGCACAAACAAACTGTTCAACTGCAGGGTGCCTCAGCTAAGTGTCTGCTCCATGAAACGGCAGTGAGGAGCAGAGGCCAAGTACAGAGCCCAGTGTTAATCTGGTCCCCAAACTGCTCCTGCAATTAATGCTGGATGAACAGCTGATACTTCTGCTGAAGTCAGTGTGAGTTTTGAAGTCCTTGTGCATCAGTAATAGGATACAGCTTTATATTCCTTCCAATCATTAAATGTGAAAATGTTTTAAATAATTTATGTCTGTCATAATTCCTTTAGCCTGCTACCATTATTCCTTTAATAACCTGCTTTGGAAACAACAGCGGCTCAGCCCTACAAATCCTGCAACTTTACTCACACAAATAGTCTTGTTACGGTCACGGGGTCATTTGGATGAAAAGGATTGCGTGATCTGGCCTCAGGTCTTTTCATGCAACATTAGCATTTTGCAATCAGAAAAACGGGCTTCTGGATGTGTTATAAAAGTTTGCATTTGTTTAATGCAGGTAGACATTTTTCCTTTGGGAAATTGTCATAATTATTTTGCTGAGCTGCTTGATCTTTTCTTTTCATAGAAGGTTAGTGCAACATGTGAAAACAGCACTTACCAGGTTAGACCTTCATGAGGGAGGTCTTACAAACAGAAAAAATGCCAAGAGCATAATGTTTTCACTGCTAACAAAGATTTGCTCCTCTACCCTATGATTTGTGTATTTTGTGTGTTAAATCTAGTGAATATAATATTTTTTAAAAGAAAAAGCAATCATATCATCACTCAGGGACACAGGTTTTCATTGGTTTTGTTGTTACTGTTATTATGAAAATATGGAGTACTTATCATAGACCTTAAAGACTTTAAAAAGTAATAATTTATGTTCTTCTGTGAGTTACCAATGCTGGTAAGTCCGTGTCTCCCATTACATTTTCCATACAAGTCACTGCACAAGGTTGTGTGGAGCAAACAATCCTTTAACCTGCTTTTATTTCTTATTGTGATTATAATAGAGGAAAGACCATGACCTGAAATGACCCCCATTTTTCAGACCATATCACAAAGTCGCTCTTATTACTTAACACCATACAGAAGGAAGAGAACGGGCTAATAGCTGGCAACAGAGTAGAAAGAATAATATAGTAGAAAAAACTAAGCCATAGCTAAAACAGTCAAAGAAAGGGTTTTCATGCAGGTAAGAGATAAGATTAGATAAATGCCTTGAAGGACTTTGTAGTCCCGTTCCTGCTAGTCAAAACCACATTGTGACTGTGACTTCTTGCTTCTTGAGTGCCATTAATGCTTCTTGATGCTCTTGAGGATAAATATTTAATTTACCTAGTAGAAAAAATCAAATGTATCTATAATCATAATAGTAGGAGATGATTAGTAATGCTAACTCCTTTGCAGAGCGTCTCTAAGGCTGCTCTTTTTGGGGGAGCGGAAAACGTGTAGCTGGTCCCGTGAGCTTAGCGCCATGGTGGAAGAGCAAACGCCAAGGTCAACGTCTCCTCTTGCTTTCCAGGTCCGTGGGGGCGATGCATGGGAGACGAGTGCGGCCCGGGCGGCATGCAGACGCGAGCGGTGTGGTGTGCCCACGTGGAGGGCTGGACAACGCTGCCCACGAACTGCAAGCAGGCGGAGAGGCCGGACAACCAGCAGCACTGCTTCCGCGTGTGCGACTGGCACAAGGAGCTCTACGACTGGCAGCTGGGCGCCTGGGGCCACTGCCGGCCCGTGCTGGCCCGGGGCCACGAGGTACCCGCCGCCGAGTGCCTGCGGGGCGAGGACGGCATCCAGGTGCGGGATGTGACGTGTGTGCAGAAAGCCAACGGCGCCACGGCCCAGGACGCCATCTGCGAGTACTTTGAGCCAAAGCCGCGGCAGGAGCAGGCATGCCTCATCCCGTGCCGGCAAGACTGCGTGGTGGCCGAGTTCGCGCCGTGGTCCGAGTGCTCCAAGAGCTGCGGCGGCGGGCTGCAGCACCGCGCGCGCCACGTCGTGGCCCCGCCGCGCTTCGGCGGCTCCGCCTGCCCCAACCTCACCGAGTTCCAGGTGTGCCACTCGGGGCCCTGCGCCGCCGAGGAGAGCGTGTACAGCCTGAGCGTGGGGCCCTGGAGCGCCTGCTCGCTGCCCCACTCGCGCAACGTCCACCAAGCAAGGAAGCGCGGGAAGAGCAAGGACAGGGAGAAGGACAGAGAAAAGGCCGTGCGGGACCCCGAGGCTCGGGAGTTGATTAAGAAGAAGAGGAACCGAAACAGGCAGAACAGACAGGAGAACAAATACTGGGACATACAGATTGGCTACCAGACCAGGCAGGTTACCTGTACGCACAGAAATGGGAAAACTGCTGCTCTGAGGTAATCACTATTTATTCGTTTGTATGTCCTTATATGTCTCTATTTAAGTAAGATATGCATAATTGCACACTGGTGTGACCTTGCACAGGCCCTAATCTCCATGTAGCACATGCACCATCTCCAGTTGGGATGCCTGTCCTTGCGACGCACACTGGCCCCACATGGGTGAGCCAAGCAGAAGAGAAGGGTGCTCTATGGAACCACATAGTCTCCTTAGCCTTTATCTGAGTGGTTTTCCTTAAAAAGCTGAGTGTTATTTATTGATAACATCTCTCAGTAGGTCCTCTCTTTCTGCAGTTTAGGCAAGTCTTGATTTCACAGCAAGTCACACGTGTTTGGAGTAGGTAATGGCTCTGTTTCTGCTTTTAAGGTTTGAGGTATGAGCAGTAACAGGAGGTTGAAATAGCTTTGGCAAGCGACAAGCACAGGAAACAAAGATAGGCTATTTTACTCCGAAGATTTTGTTTTACCAATTAAAAATTCTGTCACAGACCTCTAATTCATTTGACTGTACCTGTGAGAAATAGCTTTTTAAGTATGGTAAACAGGTCTTTTGAGTATATTTAAACACAAAAGTTCAAGTAAATAATTAAAAGCTTAATTTCTCTGTGCCTAAACACCAGTCTAACTATAGGACTCACCTCCCCAAACACAGTAAGTCCTGAAGTTACTTCTAAATTGCTTATCTATCATCTGCTTATGTTCGAAAGTGAAGAGTGCTTCATTTGCCCAATTTATAAACAGACTGAGGACAAAAGTGAACAAGCCAAAAAAAAAAAAAAAAAGAAATGGGGAGCAACTAATTAAGCAGCAGTTCTTTTCAAGCTGAGCATGTCAAGCTGTGTGCCAAAGGCTAGTGTCATGTTGGGATGTGTACAAACAGGAGTTGTATATATAAAGAATCCATATATTCTTCCAGGCTACTCATCTGTGGTTGTGGGTCAGTGGGGACATGGTGGCTTTGGGCAAAAGAGAGTGAACCAGTCAGAGAGGATCCAGCAAGAAAGCAGGAGAATGATAAGAGGTCCCTGGCTGCAGGAAAACCTGAAGGGATTGGATTATTTAGCTGATAGGAGGGGAGTCTGAGAGATGTAGCCTGTCTTTGGGTGCATAAAATCCTGACACAAGGAGGAGCTGTTCTCTATGTACTATGAAGTATAGGAAGAGAATGAGAGACCTAATTGCAGAGCTGCATCAGGTTAGGTTTCATGGTAAAGCTCTGGAAAAGGCTGCCTAGGAAGTTGGTGGAGCTTCCATTTTTGAGGGCTTGTAAGGTCCGTTTGGAAATGCATCTGCTGGAACAAAAGAGGGCTGGTAACCCATTGCCACCAAAGGGTGACACAAAATGGCTGGCTCTGTAGCCTTCTGGTGGCCTTCTGACTATGGTTTTCTGCAGATTTAAGGCCTTGACTCCTCCTTGGTTAGTTGTCCCCAGAAGGATTTACAAAATTAGCTTGGACAGGCAGCCCCAAGTTTTGTCTGTCCCTGAGTGCTGGTACAGGTGAGATTTCCTGTGCCCTTTCCTATTACAGCCTCTCATCAGACAGCCTGGCATGTGCACCATGCCACAAACATCATGAACCCTCAAGTAGATGGAGCAGTTTATTAAATATACCTGTAGTAATATAATATACCTGTAAATATACCTGTAAATATAATTGACAGGAAATACTGTATTATCTCATTATCTTTACACTCTTGAATTATCTTAATTTCCCCATATGTACCTCATATATGCACATTTTAGCCTATAGAATAAGAGCTCTAGGGAAGAGGATGAAACTCTGTTGCCTGAGGCAGTGAAACAATAGATTATACAATATAGGAGTCATTCTTCACAGAACAGAGAATGGTGCAAATGATGTAATGCATATTTTCATGTCTAATGAATATAATTTTATGTGGTAAATGCACAAAGGATTTCTAAAATAATAGTATCCCCATAAAGTTCAATACAGAATCTTTTTTTCCAATTGCATTGCTTCTTGTGAAAACAAGAAACTGAGATTTTATGACTCATGTGAGAAATTCTAGCAATGATACCTTGGCTTTTACAGACCTATCTATCTGTCATCTGTATATCCATCTGTTTTCTTTATGCTGCACTCTTCATTTTGCAGACAAATGCCTTATTCTATGATTGCTGTTCCAGAATATCAAGCAATAAAATTATTTTTTTTCTACCCAGGTTGTCAATGCAGCCTGCTCAAACGATTTTATAATCTGTGTCTTACAGTAACCGTGTTACTAAATAATATAGACAAGCAAGGTGACTGGGAACCTGCCATGCTCATGTGAAATGTTCTTCAGCTTGAATAGCCCATTTTCTGTGAGTTTTGGCTTTAGCAATCAGAAACAATCAGCCCCCTGGTGCATGAGTGAAAGAAGAAGAAAAACCCTCAGGCGAGTAATATTTTTGCAGAGCTAGCAAAATTGGTATGGTATAAAAAGGGTTAGAAATAACAAGTTTCAGAGGAGTGCTCCAGAGAAAATGATTCTGTAAAGCTGTCAGCAAAACTTCAAAAAGGCAAATTCTCTAGATGCATCACAATACCGAGCATGGTAAAGAGAAGTGGAACAAGAAAATCAAAGTGTAATTTATATACTTTATTGCAAAGTGAACAATACATAGTCTCCTGTGAAGGATGAATATTGGATTCTGTCCTGCTCATTCTGCAATAATGTACATGTTACATGGTCTATATTTTCTACCAGTTTCCTTTAGACTGCCATTTGGGTGCACTGAAAGTATTTTAAAAGTTAGAAATAAAGCTATAAATTCTGTTGAGGAAGAGAGAATTCTGTAATTAAAGCAGACCTTAAAATGACTCTATGGAATAGCTAACAAAACCTGGGCAGCATTACTGCTAGGAGGTGGCAATACAGATCCTGTTACTGTTTTCTGGCTTCCTGGTGCAAGAGATTACACACTGAACTGTTGCTTCAAAACGTCTAAGTGTAGAAAAGCGTAATGTTCAAGTACTAAGAAATTTTGAAGTTCACTGACAAAAATTCCCCTTTAGCTGTTGGTCTACACACACGGTGATGGGCTGAAATTGTTAAAGGTCTGTTGACTCAAATGCCTGCAAATAGGACTGTATTTAAAGCACTTCTGCAGTTAGATGATAAGAAAACATATATATCCCCACAAATTTCTGCACTATTTCGTCTCTCACTTTCTATCATCTGGGTGCAGATTGTTCACCTTAAGCTGGGACCACAGAGCCCCTGCCTAGGGTGAGGGGAAAATAGAAGAGGGAAAGTAACAAATGATCCTGGACTACCCTTTGGCTGCTGGCATCACCGTTGTGGAGCAGACCTATTTGTGAAGCTCAAAGTTAATGATTACTCAAGACTGAGAACTGAAGAAATCACAGTAAAATTTTATTTGTAGACAGGTCTTTATTTCATTACTGAGAAATCACATTGCACAAGAACAATAGTGGAGCTTAGTGATGGCAAAGAAAAACATCCAACCAAGATGTAAAAAACATCAGTCAGTTCCTGGGCAACTTGTTTGTCCTTGCTTAGAAATAGCCTTAGGAGAGTGTTTTCTTCTCTGAGCAAAAGGGATGCAAACATACTGCTTTCCTAAAATTTTTCTTTGCCCTTTTAGAATTTCCATGGATTTGAAAGTCAAAAGCATCCTGTAGATTTTTACTATGATTTTTGTGGAGACAGTGGTTTGTGTGGATATGCATAATGTTATTCACTGGGCGTTCTTTTCTCTTCTAAGTACCTGCTTCATCATTTTATCAAGGCTGCTGTTTTGACACTGGCTTGTCACTATTGCTGTACATTTGACACACCGTGCCAAAATCCAGATTTAAGATGGAAAAGAGCATGCACTGCTCTGAATAATTGAAACACTACCAATGAGCCATTTCTTTCTCCAAACCATATTTTAACTCTTTTCATATACTAGATGGTTATATTGTTGTGAAAATGACATTCATATATTTTTGAGGGTTATTTTCTTCTTTCTCTTATATGGGTGCTCAGTGCAGACTTGGAGCATAGCGTACTCCCTTACTTCATACAAGTCATAGTACAGCAGGTGAGCTGAGCATCCTTCACACAGGAGTTGCCTCATGAGGGGTAGGGTCTGCCCAGGGAGGGAAGCGGCACCGTCCTGCTTCCCGTGCAGATCTCCTGGAGCAGCATTGCTGGGCGCTGCTCCCCTAGGAATAAATACCTTCATGAATCTACCTGTTATTTAAGATCAAAATAAATACTAATTAATGCTACAGAGGGAGTAAGAATTGGACAAAATATTCCCACAGGCACAGAGAGATCCTCCCCCTACAAAAAATTAAGAAGTTTTAATAAGTCATATGTAACCTATTGTGTAATAATTTTTGAATGAGTGCAGCTAGTTATAACACTGGATGTGCATACAGGTGAGAGTATCATTGGGCTGTGAAAGCTACAACCTCTCCCTAAAAACTGCTTTGCTTTCTTCATGGAGACTCACGATGTCTACAACAGCACAGTCACGATGTCTGCAGCAGCTACTGTTGCTATTTATTTGGATGCAGTGCAACTTTATGTTGCTTTGGCCATATTAGTCAATGTGTTTTTCCTTGACACAGTAGTTGTAATCTGTTTTTTCTTCAGTTGTGTAGAAAGAGTTTTCAAAACTGTTTTGGGTGGGCATCTTTGTTGGCAGATTTAATTAAAATTGTTGAAGGATCATGGGAAAGTGGTCTTGTGAGAAGCACTTATCTGGACAGTACTTGAATTGTAAATGAATCAGAGAGTCCTCTTTGTTTCTGTGACTATAACAGCCCGTTATACTGTGAGGTACTAAAGGTTTCTTAGAACAATATACAATATGGCCAATAATAAACAGTGCAGCTGTGGGAAAAATGAATCAGGACTGTGTCATAGGGAGGCTCATTACACTTGCCACTAGGAAAAACACGGACATGCTTTCACAAACTTCTTTAAAAGGACAAGTGTGTACCAGCTGAAAACTGAAACTCTTGAGGGTGTTTAAACTCTTTTACATCTTCACAGTAAATGGTAACTCTGTTGGGAAGATTTTGACTCTGGATTGAAATCAGTTTTCTACTGCTTGTGCTATCTAACATATTAAACACAACTGCTCATTAAACACAGCTAATTTTTTTTTTCATTTGTTTTATTTTGTTTATGAGAAAAGAAACCAGATTTTCTTTATACTGAATTGAAGAAATTGAATTGAAGAGAATATCACTTCATTCTGGTTCAAATTTCAACTGTACCTTTCTCCAGGAATGATAATTAATTTGGTCGGGTTATCCTACAGGTTAATGGATCCAACAGACTTTATGGTCTCTTCGAAGAGAACACTGCATAGAAAATATAATAGCTTGTTGTAACACATTGGGACTTAGTGCTCTTTTCTTGACTCAACAAAATCCCTCTTACAGAATGTCTTTTATGGCTCCGTAGTAATCAGATGAAGAATGAGGAGTAGACATTTAACCATCAACATTGAGATTTGAATTTGATCCACAATAACACAGAGTACTCTCTGAACTCAGTATGAATATTGATGGTTTTCCTCACTGTTCCTGGTGACCAACATCATTCAAGGATGCCTTCAAAAACCACCCCAGTGGTCACCCCACTTTGGAAGACCTTTAGACCAGTCTGTTCCTGTGGGGTAGTCCTCCCACACAGCATGAGGATCTAGGCTAGGAGTCTGTAGCTGGATTTCCCAGTGGTGTAAGCATGCACTTTTCCAGGACATGACACTAATGTATTTTTTTACCCCTTCACCATGAGATGACAGTTACAGGAAGTAAATGCAGTTTAGGGAAGTATTTCTGAAACTGTCTCATTGCTTTAAGCAATCTATTGCATGTTTAGGAAATCAGAGAAAAGCAAGAAATTCTCTTATTCAAATCCCTGCTTCAGTTGCCTTATTTTTTTAAGTATTCTTTGGGAGTTGGACACATCTTCTTTCTAGGTTCTAGGCTATCTCCCAAGGACCTATTTTTCCATATATCTGTATCTGTATTTATATACACACACACACATCCTGGGGGGTATATGCATGTGTGTGTGAATATATGTATAAACATACATGTCTCCACTCAGGAATCAAACATGTACCTTCTGATTCTTTGGCAAAAGCTTCTTCTAGCTTTGGTTTGCCCTTCATTCAAGAAGGCAACCTCTCTGAGTCTGCCTCCTTACGTGTGCATATGTGTTTATATGTGAGTGCATAGTCTGGTTTTCAGTTGCTAAACTAATATCAAGTCTTGTGTTCTCTGAGCAGTTTTTCACAGCTCCAAGTCTTCTTTCTGCAGAAAATGTTTAATCAAATGAGCTTCTATATCAAAATAGTTTTTGTCTTGTGGCTGGTGGAAATGATAGAAGAACATTTTGCTAATGGTGTTTAGTCATACAGCATTTTATGAGCTCAACCAGAATTCAAGACAGACTCTTATGGTTTCTTTTGCCACAAATGATACCAAGTAAGAGGTTGCTGATGCTATGCAGGCCACACAGGGCTGGTACTACAGCATCTGTAGGTGATTAAATTATCCTGCTCTGAGGAAGTCTGCTCTTTATTTTTTTTTATCTGCCAAATGATCTTTGCTTTTCTTCCGTATTATTTAGAGGAAAACACTTTAGAAAGAATTAAAGGAGTCTGAATTTCTCATTAGCATGTTGATTGTACTTTGATCTAAAGCCTCTAGAAGCAGCTACCTTATTTACTTGCTAAATTGCTGAACTATCTTCTATTCGGTATAGTATTATAATACTCACTCTTGATTTTGACCAAGTCTCCTCCACTTCTCTCAAGTTATTAGTTGATTCATTCCATCTTGGGTATATAATATATGATTGCATTATGCTGTTAGGATTCTGTTTGTTTTGGATTACAAGCAGAGCTTGTGTTCTTTGCTAAAGGAAAAGCAGTTGTCTTTGAAAAGAATGGTCGAAGTCCTGGCCTTGAACTCTTCAGGAGGCAGAGTTATTCTGATTTTTAAAAGTTGTAAGCACAAGATTCACTCTCAAATAGAAATTTGTCCTCAAAGGAAATTGATTTACCTCTTGACTAATTTAATTTTATCAAGTATTTAAAAACTTGCCTCCCAAAAAAGAGACTGCTTTCAACTACACAGCTTGCTCATTTGTACAAAGGAAGCCTGATGCAGTTTGCTCCAGGCTTAAGTTTCAGTCTCTATTTATAAGCCGATAGTCTTAATTACCCCTTAAATTACTTTGCCATCCCTTGAGTGGTTTACTGCCCAAAGCAATATTTATTTTTTATTTATTGCTGTAAGAGTAGACATGAGGCTGCAGAACGTGAGTGAACACACATTCCTGAACATACATCTCCCAAAGAGGCTGAGCAGCAATTATGCTCTGTATTTTACCCTGTGAAACAGCACTGCCTTTTTCCTTATATTTGTTCATCTAATTCATGATTTTGAGATTAAGAATAGTTTGGGCTTTGGCTTTTAGTGACAGGACTCATTCAGACCCTGTGATATTTTGTTGAGGATCATCTTCTCTCATTCCACTGTATCTACCTG
>JAVCKT010017058.1:8510-22668 GCA_032273925.1 Rhynchotus rufescens
CAGCCTTGGTTATTTCTGAAAAGAAGTGGATCGGGACGCAGGGGTGTTAGTTAATAAGTGCCTGATCCTGTTGACCCTGTTCTGGTTCACCCACACTCGGCTATGCGGGGGTGTCGCGCGAGGAAGGTGCCCTGCCAGCTAAACCAATTACCGCTGCTGGCGAGAAGGCGCAGCCGCCACCACCACCACCATCATCATCATCATCATCATCGTCAGTGGCAGGGAGGCCCCGTCCGTCCTATTCCGGAGCCCTCCTGGACCATCCTGAAAACCCTTCGTGTCCCAAACACCTCTATCGCCTTCTGGTCCCCTTCGGTATCTCCTGGAAGCGTGTCCCGTGTTTAGCCCCGGAGTGGAAGCGGGAAGCCGGGATGCTCACCCATGGAGAACTGGAGAGTGTTTCGCCCTGGACTGCCCTATGGAAAACTGCCCCTCCAGTTTTCCATAGGGTAGAGGCCAGGCCGCGGAGCGCAGGAGGCAGCCCGGGTTAATGAGCAACGCTGGGTAATGAGGACTTGTTACAGACCTTTTGTCCTCCTGCTCCAAGCACTTCCCGAGAAAAGGAGGGAGAGGAAAAAACGGAGGATCCTGCTCCTTGTGATCAGTGGCGGGATTCCTGACAGGGTTCCGGGAAAGGCCAGGATTGCCCCTGAAATCATCAGGAGCTTTATTTATAGTGCAGGCTGGGGATCAGAACCGGGATTGCTAAAAATATGAGCAGTGTTATCCCAAATACCTTCCAGCGGTTAAGGTTTGATCTGGTTACCCCTCTATGCAGGGGCAGATTTCAAAGGCGAAACAAATCCGTTAGAAATTGCCTTTTTTTTTTTTTTTAACTATTTTTCTTTTTCCTTTTCTTTTTTATTCTTTTTCTTTAATGCCCAGATGAATACTGGCATAAACAGTTGCTCAAACTGTGGCAAATTCAATGAAGAGATTAGAGACAGTTGCCGAGTGAGTCTCATGCTGTGTAGAAATCCTCAGTGCTCAACGAGATGCGTAACTTATACAAATATTTGATCTATACTAATTGAAGTAAAATACATCCATCCGTATATTGTGCTTTTGGGTAGCATCAGTGAAGTAGAAGTCAACTGTTCCTTTCATGTGCAGTTAGTTTATTTTATTTCAATTACAAGCCCCATAGGTCTAATGACAGTGAAACTGAAATGGGCCTTTCTCATTAAGGACTTCTGACTCTTTAAGTATCAGACAGACATATAGGAGGATGAAAACCTTCAAGTCTTTGGCCATTGGCTCTTTTTTTTTTCTTTTCTTCTTGGCTTATGTGGACGGATTTTGAGCGTGTTGTCATTTTAACAGGCTGTGCTTGTTTTGTTAAATGCTAATTTGCCATCTTCTTCTGAGTCAGCTTAAAATTATATTTTTGATTTCCCTGTGCTTTCGCAAAATCACTAGAATGGCCAGTTGGAGGAGTTGCTTTGTAATAAGTAATCACGGTTTTGTGGAAAGACTAAAGTCTAAATAGAAATGCTCGTGTCCAGGTGATTCCTGTGAAGCCAAAGACACGAGCACAATGCTGTGAAAAACCAGAAGGAAAAGTGTTGAGAGATGACTTGCCTCAGTGCAGGCTGATAAGGTATCACTTACAGACACCTGGATTGCAGCACCGTGATTAAACCCGAGCAGTGGCCATAAGCCCGGCTCGCTTCCTGGCCTGATCTCTCGTGGCTTAGCAAGAGGATGTTAATGCTGTCGCTGTATTCCTTGGGACGTATGCAAAGGAACAAGTTGCAGAGGCATCACAGAGCCCTGTTGTGTGTGGTACAGGCAGCCTGATAGCTGTAACTCCAGCAGTGCTGGGGTACCGTTATTGACCCCATTATCAACCATTTTAGAAGGGCTTTTTGCTGCGTAGATACTCTTATTTAAGCTGGAGCCTTCCAAGGGCTTGTAAATAAGAAAATCTTGTGCAAAAATATAAAGTGTGCAAAATAACATGGCCTGGAGGTACTTTGTCTAGTAAAAGACGTGGATCGCTGGAGTTTAGAATCAGCTTCCCTTCCGTTTCATGGAGGGGATGAAACGTGCAATCAGTGAGGGCTGGGACGTGAAGGGAAAGCGTGAGGAGAGTGCTCTGTCATTTGCCTCCCGTGCCGTGGGAGGGAAGGGCCAAAGCGAATCATGGCACGTGAGCAGGAATGTTGTAAACAAAGATCACGCAAAATTTCGTGTTTAAGATGACTAGTGAGGACTGGGGAGCATCTCACAGCAGCAGATATGTGGTGGACCAAGGGCTTCTGTAGGCTTTTAAGATGATCTAACAGCGTAAGATACTAAAATCCCTCCTTGTTGATACCAGAAGATGATCGTCCTCATTGTTTTTCATAACAACAAAGAAAAAATCTTTAACCCCTCTGGTTTCCATGAAGAGGCTCCAGTGAAAAAACAACTTAAGCACAACCAGAATGAGGCCCTGCATAGTCAGGATGTGAGTTCCCTATAGGAAAGATTTCTCTGTGCTGAAATAACAGTGCCAGGGAAGAAGCACAGAGTCTGTGCTGAAGCACCAGGGTGGGTCTGTGAACATACTTGCTTCCCCAGTAGCAATGTTTTTCATGTGACAAAATTTCATTTTTCAGATGAGTGATTTTGGGATCAGAAACATGGATCAGGTCGCTCCTGTGTCTAACATGTACAGAGGGATGCTCAAGGTGAGTTCTCTGGAGCTAGTGGCTTCTAAAACTAAGTTGTCTCATCTCCCAGCTAGAGCTTATATGATGTTCTAAAGGAATTATACAGCCATGCCAGCATGAACCCATATACATAACTTTTTTAGCAGTTTGGTTACTTATAGAGTATTCCCACCGAGTTGAGCTGGTGTTTAAACAAGCACTACTGAAGCAGGAAAGCATCAATCTTAGACCCTCTGAGGTTCTCCCAGAAAGTTCTTCCCCCCTCTACATTGCAAGAACTTGAAAATAAGAGGTAGACAAGAACTGATCTCAAATTCATTGCGATCAGTGAAATTTTGTGTAAATAAAGGCGTAGGATTGGCAGAACAGGTGGTCTTTGAACAGAGCGCTGTTCTGACGTGACCAGTCAGGTCTGATTCATTCAAGAGCCTTATATAAAAAATGCAGGTTATTGACTTATTACGTGCAACTACAGTCCCATAAAAGCCCAATAAAATGTAAGAAAGCAAAGGTAGCTGGTAAGTGAGCTACTTTTTTCAATAGATTGTGGCTGTTATCTTGCTTTGAAAGAGCTTGCAAACTGAGGACAAGTGAGAAATAAACTATGAAGGCTCATCTTGTAACGGCCTGTAAGGGCCCCCTCCATCCCCCAATTATGCAAGTTGCTTTTTTTATCTCAGTATGATTTTTTTTTTTTTTCCACAGGCATAGATTAATGTAACTAAATAAAGATTAGGAAGATGCTTTACGTTCTCATTAACTTTGAGGAATGTCAGTGTTTTGAAGACTCAGTTAATGAGTCCTTGATATTCTGACTTCTGTGATGTTTTTATGTCCTCTCGTTTTCTCCAGCTCATAGCAACAGCAAAATCCAAAAAAGATCCTCCAACTTAACAGCTGTGCACTTTTTCACACAGTAGTTGTTCCTAAGCACTTACCCAGTGATCACAGTTGTCATGTAACTGTCAAAATCAAGACACTGTTCTACTATTTTGAAGCTGGCAATTCTGTAATAATTACCCATATATTTGTTTAAAAGACAAATAAAATGGTTGTCACTAACAAGGCAAGAAGAACTTCTTCCATATTGATTTTGCCTGTGTTACTATTAAAGCGGGAACCTGTTTAAATATTAATTTGATCCTTTTTGAAAAATGAAACTAGTACCGTATGGATTTTACTCATTCACATGCCACGGCATTTTTTCCAGTGACTCAGGATAGGGGTCGGCTACTTAAACAAAACACAGGAGTTTCCAGAGTTTCTGATGTTGAAAGAACTTGCCCTTTTTTCTGGGTACTAGTGATGAGTCACTGCTTTTATCTAGTAATGCGTAAAGAATTTTTTACTATGAAATTTGGCAATTGTCGTCGTTTCTTTCGTTTGGATGGGAGCTTTTTCGTGGCTTCCCTTTGACTCTGTGCTGTACTTGTCGTTGGTACCTGGACAGGCTTCACAGTCTGTCTCCTTTGCAGTTCCATGGAGCTCTCTGAACCCAGTTAGCCCATAGAGGCATGGTGTTGTTTCCTTTAACAGCTTTTTCTTCTGTGGATTATATACTTTTATAATTTACATGCTTGCTATAAAATGCAGCTGAAAAATTAACTACTAGTGTTACTCGAGCCTTTTTTAAATTTATTTATTTAATTCTTTTTTTAATTAAAAGACATCTGGTGCGAAACACTCCAAGCCCCTTAAAGCCTCGTGGGTTTTAGCTAGGCAGCTCCAGGAAGGGTTAATGCTTATTTGCTATTCCAGCAACGTAGCTCAGGTTGCTATAGCATAGCTTATGAATTCTGCCCTGAAAAATCTTGGCCCTGTCCTCAGCCTAGTTCTCTGCCTTGCCATAAGCCAGCATACCAGTGGGTGCCTAAGACAAACAAGTGTTTGTAAGCTGCCGTGGTCTCCAGCTCCCCAAACTACAGTAGCTGCCGTGTGTATGTGTTGCAGCTTTTCACACAGTACTCTATCCTCAGGTGCTTTTAAAGCCTCAGCAGCAATTTCTGCTCATTTCTGCCTCTAGTTAGCTCAGATATTGTTTTCTTGTGACTAACAGACAAGTTGCATAAGTTGTTTTTAAAGTTATTTCCTCTTCTCCTCATCCCCGAGAGAAGACTGAAATGGCTGCAGTGATCTAAGGATTAGTATTTTGCATCTCTGTCATACAAACCTAACACAATTGAAGTTGGAAAGAGATATTGGCAGCTGCATGAATCCAGTGTAGGTTTTGCACTTGCTGTGGTTTTATTTGTTTATTTGTTTCTTTATTCCTGTAACTTACCAGTCCTGCCTCTGTTTTAATTTCTGTTCCTCAGAAGGGTAGTCAATTTAAAGAGTTAAGGAGATACTAAGTTTTCTTCAAAATATACCCATTAGTTATTTCAAAAATTTATATATGTATCTGCATTCTCTATTGTTAGAATGCCTCAATTACAGGAAAGCCTAAAATATCCTTGCTTGGCTTTTCAGCAGCCTGCAGATCATGACAAACAATTTACATTGTGGCCTGTATGTTAGTTGTTTCATTTTAACATACCAGAAGCTATACTGTCCTTTTATTTCAAAGGCACAAGTTGGTCCATTGAAAATAGTGACTGTGCATGGTCTCCAAAGCTGGGCACTATAACCAGGCACTTCAGCAGTGCTCTAGCAAAAAGCTCACTGTGGTTTTTATCTTCTCTGTTGCTTTTCAGCGTCAACCAGCGTTTGACACCTTTGATAGCTCAAGCTCTCTCTTTGCTGGATATTTTTTCGCACTAAATGAAGATCAGACACTTCAAGAAGTGCCGACGGGATTTGATTCTACATCTTACGGTACCTTTTTGTTTCATTTTTCAGTCCAGTCAGCAGCCCAGAAAGAAAACTGGGGGGTGTCTCACTCACGTTTTATCACTGTTCCCTTGCATACAGTCTGCATATGAATTTTGATTTTGTGTACATGACTTGGTCTGTTGATAGCTGCTGTTCTCTGTACCGAACAGAAATAGAAACTGAGATTCATTAGCCTAAGATGCCCATGGAAGAACCCTAGCAGATGTTAAAATAAGGTTAAGGCTGTTAAATTTTTTGAAGATTTTAAATTATATGGAATTAAACTTGTATTTAATTTTGGCTGGGTTGTTTTAGGTACTCTGCAAGCTCCTGCTTTGACGCTCTGGTTCCTGGGGAACAAAGTCCTTATTCCCTTTCCCTCTGTAGGCTTTGTTTTATGTCTCACCTTAAAAATAGGGGTGGAGGTGTTTACAAATCTTTTTAGTAGGAAATGCATAGCATTTGTTTTCAACAAACCCTGGCCCAAACTTCCTCACGGGCATTTTTTTATCTCCACAAAGCAATGTAGACACCTTTCCTGTGGTTGTCTTTATCTCCCCCTTGGTAAGCAGGGGGGGGAAAAAAAACACCCTTAAACCTCCACCAGCCTTTGTGATTCTAATCGGTGGCTATCTCTGGTCAGCAGAGCAAGTCCTAGCAGATATTGAGGATGGGTGTGGTGAAAACAGAAGTTAAGCACAGGCTGGGCAGGAGCTCTGCGCGCTGGGTCCAGTGGAGCTTGTGCAGAGCCAGGATCTGGGAAAACTGCAAGGGCAGAAGAGCTTCGGGAGCAGTCTGAAGCCCAGTAACCCATCGTGTGTATGTATGTCCCCTGACACCTGTGTATGTCCCCTGACACCGTTATGGGCTCTAGGAGCGACGTAGCAGAGGTCCTTCAAGTGTGTACCCGTTCTCAGGAGCTCTCTGAAGTGGTCAGAGATGCAGTGGGGACTCCTCACTTGTTCCCTGGCTTAATGTCACCATCACAAAATATCAGTTAGACTTTTCTTATACTGCAAAATCTAGGTGGTGATGTTGATTTTCTTCAGCTTGGGAGTTCTTTCATAGGTAAATGAGGCATCTGCAGGTGAGAATTGTCCAGTAAGAAAGACTGGGTGGAGGCTACATTTTTTTCTTTTAGAGTCTCTTTGCAAACTTTTTGTTAGTGAGTTGTACAGGTTAGTAATTTATCAGCATAGGATAATACTTATTTTTGAATTGTTCTGCATTGTTTAGACACTGAGTACCAGCTTGTGACCAGTCCCATTTGTTTACTTTAGTTGATTAAGACTATAAAAGGTGTAAGCTATGAGACCATGTCATTGAGTGACTGAGAGATGCAGGGGAAGGTCTGAAATACAGTCTGTTGGAAAGCAGTGTTAAATATCCTTGCAGTCTAGTTCTTCACAATCCTACTGTGCCTTTTTTAAGTTCCCAAGCTAACAGATAACTGCCTGCAGTTAACAGGAAGTCTAAGGTCAAAATGCAGATGAGAAAAATAGGAAGAAACAATATACTGTTCTCTGAAAAAGCAATAATAGTTTCCTTGCAACAAAGGCATGCTGTGTAACTGTTGAGAGTCGGTGAGGATCTGTAGCATGGAAAGCTGCAAAGCTTCGTTTTCAGATGATGCAATTTTACCAGCTCAACATATCAAAGATATTTTAGTGTTGACCTATCCACTCAAAGGCTGAACAACCTAAAAATAGAACTGCCCTGTTTGTTTCTGTTTTAAATACATAGTTTCTAGTATCCTCTTCTTCACCTAGTATGGAGAAAACCTCTTTCTTTGGGCTAAATGTTAATGTATCTTCTTTTCCCCCCACCCCTTTCCTTTCTTGTAGAGTCTAACAACTGTGAATTGCCTCTGTTAACCCCGTGCAGCAAGGCTGTGATGAGTCAGGCTTTGAAAGATACTTTCAGTGGTTTCACAAAGGAGCAGTGTCGGCTGGGTATCCCAAATAGTAAGTGTTTTCTATTTATAAGCTCTTTTTTAATGCTAAGGAGGATGCTGAATAGTGATTCTTTTAAAAGAGAAAGAGTGATGTCAGAGCTAAGCACAAGAATGGATCCTATGTGAATCTGGCACAACTTTAAGCTAGACTTGCTGATATTAAAAATGGGTGTGTGGAGAGCTCGTATTTTGGCAGTGTAAGACAGAATCAAATAAACTGAGGACATACATGGTCTAAGGAAAACAGAGCACTGTTTTTAAATTCAAGAATAAATTTATTCTGATGCCAGAGCTTCAGAACTAAGTAACGCGGATTAACAAGTCTTTCATTCACTGCCTTGTAACTAAGGTATTTAGGGGTGATTTACAAAGGCCAAGCACTATATCTATATCCTGGACCCTTCCTGTCTTTTCAGATCCCTGGCTGTGGACTCAGCAGCAGGTTTGCCAGTGGCTCGCGTGGGCTACCAATGAGTTTAGCCTGGCAAACGTCAACTTTCATCAGTTTCTTATGAGTGGCCAAGACTTATGCAACCTGGGCAAGGAGCGTTTCTTGGAGTTGGCACCTGATTATGTGGGTGATATTCTGTGGGAACACCTGGAACAGATGATCAAAGGTAGATACAAGTCACAAAGACTTCTATTCTGAGGTTCTTCTATTGAAGATTAGAATAAATCTCTTTCAACACCTCTTTCACTATGAAGGATATTTATGGTGCAAGGAAACTTGATCCTTAAGATTTGGTTAATAAAAGTATTATCAAAGTATCTAATACAGTTATCTGCAGAAATACTCCCTGCCTTAGGCAGGAAATACCTGTTGCAGTCAAGTTTTATTTGGATCAGTCACTGAAATAAGTGAGATCAGGGTAGAGATCTTGCAATGCCTTGCTTAAATACATTTTAATCAAATGCTAGACAAAAAGATCACTACTTTTTACAAAACAAATGTCATTTGTTTTGTTCATGTAAAGTAGTGTTTTGAGACAATTGTGAGAATGAATGTAAGGATGTCAAGGAGGTTTGGAGGTGCTCTTAGGTGAACACTAATGATGTTACTCATACTCTGCCTACAGTGAACTATGCATTCAATTAACTTTGCAGAATTAAGATTTGGCAGGGTAGGATCTGGGCCTTAGTATACACTACAGTTTCGTCTTTGAATTTGGGGCTTTTTTCTTCTCTATGTTAAGTATGAAGATTTGGTTGCCCTGATGCTTTACCTACTGGGAATTGCCTTTTTTTAATGAGTTTCATGCGGTATGTTAGTAGAATTCATTTGAATGGTGTCTCCAAGAATATTCTAGGGAGTTAGAAGCTTCCCATGGCTTAAAAGGCCTGATCTATAAAAATGAAATATTCTATTTTTTTTCCCTCCAGACAGCCAAGAGAAAACACAGGATCAATATGGTGAGAACTCTCATCTCACCTCAGTTCCTCATTGGGTCAATAATAACTCCTTAAGTAAGTACTTTAAGTAGTTTGACATTCTAAAATGTTTATTCTAGGTATGCCACAGATTCTAGAAGAAAAAAAGCCCTAACAGAATAGATACTGTGCTTTAGGAAAACATGTAACTTCAACTACTGCAGTCTTTTCTAGTATTGTTACCATCTAATTCACATTGGAAAACTTCCAAAAAGCAAAGTCTATGAAAAGTCAGACCTCTTTTCAGTAGGCCGGAGCCTATGCCTGTGGAATAAGCGACCAGTCCCATCACTAGCAGACTAAATCAGAGCAGTACCACTAGACGACATCAGGAGTTGTGGTTAGGCCTTTCCAAAGGCCATGGAAGCATAACAGAGCTTTTGAAAATATGTGGCATAGCTTTAAAAACAAAGTGCTTGTTTCCTTATTTGGTGCTGTATTTTGTTGTCCCACAACAAATTTCTAGTTCAGTCTCATTACATCTCTTAATGGTTAGAGCCTTGCTCAAAATCACCCAGGCTTCTCTGGCTTTTTCAATGCTCTGCATTTTCACTGAAAAGCAAACAATATATTAACTTTGTGGTCTGCAAGTTGCTGAAGATGTGCAGAGTCTGATTTGGAGGATTCCCACTGACTACAGTAGCCTTTCCAGTAGGTCTGTAGCATCGCTTTTCTCTAGCCAGACTTTCATAGAAAACATATTACATGTTGGCACTGCTGTAGCGGGATACCTGATGTTTAATAGCCTGTTTAAGGAACAGCAGAGGAAAAAAAATATATTTATTTTATTTTTTTTCCCTCTCCTCCAGCTGTTAATGTGGATCAGGCCAACTATGGTATGCAAATGCCTGGTTATCCTAAAGCCCTCAGTTACCCTAAACCAAGTATCCTGAGTGACATCTGTCAGACTTCCACGGGACCAAATCTTCTCAATCCAGAGCAAGAGTTTCCACTGTTCCCTAAAGCCCAAGTAGATGCAGTTGGTGTGAACTATTGTGCCGTAAACCAAGACTTCACCCGAAGCAACCTGAACTTGCTGATGGATAACACTGGTAAGACACTATCCATGTGAGAGCCCTGGTCTAAGGCCATGCATGCCCTTCTTTCCATAGATCCTATGTATAAACTAGACTGAGGGGAATTAAATACCCTCTTCTGTTTACTTTTATTTACTTGTTTTTCTTCCCTCCTTTAAGGTAAGCTCCGAGAACACGAATCTAGCGACAGTGGTGCAGAGAGCTATGAAAGCTCAGAGTCGATGCTGCAGTCTTGGAACAGCCAGTCATCATTAGTGGACTTGCAGCGTGTGCCGTCCTATGAAAGCTTTGAAGATGACTGTAGCCAGTCCTTGTGTCTGAACAAACCTACAATGTCTTTCAAAGACTATATTCAAGAAAGAAGTGATCCTGTAGAGCAAGGGAAACCAGTTATACCAGCAGCAATTCTAGCTGGCTTTACAGGTAAGTAGCGAAACAAAATTGTTACTCCTCCTCTTATGTAATTTCAGTATTTTCTTTAAATGCATGATAAAGTTGTGTAGTTGTAAGGTAGCCTATCGCCAAAAGACCACTGCTCATGACAAGTTTCCATTTTAAATGTTAATAAGATTCTCATTGGACTATGCATTTAAAGTAAGCACAGGTAGGTTGCCTGGTTTTGCAAACATGCCATCAAACTGGAATGTGTTCTTTGCCTTTTACCTGCTTGAAAAAGAGAGAAACTTTGACACTCTCCCATGCTTTGGGAAGTACTGTAGAGCCTGCTGAGATCAGTTTTCCCTCTGGAATGTTTGCCAAGTCAAGGGCTGTAGGACAAGCACTAAAGCTTGACTACAGCTGCTAGGAGATGGAAGTGAAGGGAAAGGAATCTTATATAGAGGAGAAAGGCATATTTTGTTCCAAATCCTTTCTTTTTATGAAAAAGATGGCTTTTTTGATTTTTAATTTTAACATGTTTGTGAGCAGTATTATATTACAGAAAAAAAATTAGGATTAGTTTTGTTTTGATATTTAACAACAACAAAAGAAAACCACAGAGAAGTTGCAAGATTTTTCCTGTGATATAAATACGTTAATGTTCATTAGCTCTGGTAAGAGCTTGCAGAAGTGTTAATTGTGCTGCTACCAACTTCTCCTGCAGGCAGTGGACCTATACAACTATGGCAGTTTCTTCTGGAGTTACTGACTGACAAATCCTGTCAGTCATTTATTAGTTGGACTGGAGATGGATGGGAATTTAAACTTGCTGACCCAGATGAGGTATGTGGCAATTGTGTTGAATAAGAAGATTTAGAGTCTGGGGACCTGTTCTCAAAAATAAAGCATTTACAGAGTCAGACACTTGCTGAAATACCTTCATCCATAAATGTTTTATTATACATTCAGGATTGCTGTGGGTTTTGTTTTTTACATCCTCTGTCCCAAGATATGAATATTTGCTTGTTGTTATGAGAACAGTTTGTACAGTTTGAAATGTAAAAAGTAATAGATGAAATAATTTCTTTTGACAGTGTAGGTAATGCTGTAAAATATTTCACTGGATATAATTTTATTAACAGTATTTGAGATTGTGAAAAGGCACGAGGCAGTTGCATCAGATATTCTGAGCAGCACAATTCTTAGATATTATAGTTCTGCTCTTAAAATACCTTAGGTACTTAAGCCTGTAGTCATAAAAATAACTAAAACATGCTTTAACTTTCCTATTGTTAACTGTATCAGAAAAGGGAAGGGAAAAAGGCATGATATAAAGGGAAAGAGGCATGATAGAAAGTTCACTGAAACCTTAAAAAAAAGTTGGCTATTAATTCCAAGGAATTGCATGTGCTTCAGTTTTCACTTAAAGAACTGTCCCATGCTACTCCTTAGCAGCAGCATCTTTGAGAGAGGGCACTGCATTTCACTTAAACTTGTTCTCCATAAACACTTTTGTGGCCACCGTTGTCATGATGGGCCCCTGCACTGCAGTGGGCATCTCTTTCATCGATGCTCCATTTCAGGTGCTCCAGAAAGTAGCTCCAGCTGCTTTCTCCAGGTCATGTTAGTCAAACAGCTGCCGATGGTTGCCTCCAAATTTGTGTAGCTGAGGTTTCAGTCAGCAGCTTTTGTTACCCAGGATCAGGACATCAGAAGTGAATAAAGTGCAGTGACTGATGAAGAAGTTTTATTAACTTACCTTTGTCAGCCACGGCCTGGAGGAAGGCGCCCGGCCTAAACGCTTTACACTTGCCTTTCTTTTTGGCCCGGCAGGTGGCCCGGAGGTGGGGACGAAGGAAAAACAAGCCCAAAATGAACTACGAGAAGCTGAGCCGAGGCCTGCGCTACTATTACGACAAGAACATCATCCACAAGACGTCCGGGAAGCGCTACGTGTACCGCTTCGTGTGCGACCTGCAGAACCTGCTGGGCTACACGGCCGAGGAGCTGCACGCCATGCTGGGCGTGCAGCCCGACACGGAGGACTGAGCGCCGCGCCGCCGCGCTCGGCTGGCGAACGTGCCCCGTCGGAGCTGCGCCTGGGAGCCGGCCGTGCTCCGCGCTTCCCACTGCTCGGATCGGGGCAACTGGTGAGAAATAAGGACCTCGGCCCGTTGTGTAACCGGGGGGGAAAGTTGCAAGGAAGTGGCCTTATTTCATCAGTGGCTTCGGATGTTGCCGTGTCAGGCATTTGGGCAGCTTGGAAGTCGGCACAGATCCTAGCTCTGTCGCGAAGGTGCGGGAATGCTCCAAGGGTTAAGCATTTCGGCTACCTGTACTGCCATATCAAGTGTTTTGGCTACTTACACTGCCATGTAGTAATGGGTTGGCTTTAAAACCAAAGGTTGGGCGAGAAACTGGTGATGCAGCAGAACTATTGCTCAGATTTTTCAAATACCATCATCCTTGATTCTATAATGAAATTTATTTAAAAGAAAAAAAGAATAATTTATTTTAACAGAGCGGTAAGAAGAATTGGTATTGCGTTTTATCCTAAAGCACGTTTTACTGTCGTTTCTACTCCACAAATGTGCTGCATAGGTACATAAACAGTCGATGTCCAAAACAAGATGTAGCAACTGTTTAAAACATAAACAACAGAAAGCCCTTTCAAGAAGGGAATGAAAAATCGTACCATTTCAATATTCAGTTTGTATATATTCTGTGATTCTTTTTGAAATTCTTTAATGTTCCTATTTAACAGATATTGTATAGTGTAAATTAAACTAATTGTATGTGTATTGAAATAGGACGAATGTAAACTTAGCAAATGGTTATTTTACGTTTGCCTAGGATATGCAACCTTCTGAAAATATTTAATTGGCCTGAGAGACAACATAAGTGCTCAGCATGCATGCATATGGTATGCCTATCACATGAAGTGTGCAGGGGGGGGATTGACTCAGTATTTTGCCAAAACTGACGCTGGCAATTCTTTGTGCATCTTGGCATTTTTACAAGAACCTAATATTATATTCTGGGACATAAAGGGCCTATTTGTGGTTTTTTTCTGTAATTGAAAATGAAAATATTAGTATGGATAAAATTACCTTTTTCCTTTATAAATGGCATATGTTTTTCAACTTCTATGCATGTCCTTTTAAAAAGAATTTATATACAAGCCTATTTTTTCAGTTGACTTGTCTCTTCTTCCTGCAGTTTATCCTGTATGATTAAAATATGAATTCTATTTTTGGAAATAACTGTGACTCCTTTTCAAAGATCAGGAGGGTTTTATGTAGCAGCTATTTTTACTGCAAAAAAAAAAAAATTCACTGGAAAAATGTACTTTGTAAGAAAGCTTTATTTTTTATCTGAGCTTGATGTACATTTAAATGTGTTGTACAGTGTGAGAGGTTTAAAAATATGAGTCTTTATTAAAACCTCTTGGGAACAAGAAAAGAAAATGGTTCCTGTGCTTTCTTAATTCAGAAAGTTTTCAGAAGGGAAGGAGAGGAAGAGTTTCTTACTCTGTGAGAAGTTTATCTTCTAGACTAGCTTAAGCTCTGAAGTCAGTTTGGAGAAATTTCTATGAGATTGTCTGGATTCATGATTTTGAACAAAACAAAATGTATGGAAGCACTTGCACAGCTTCATCTGTATTCATATACAAACTGGAAGATGGTTAAAGGGCCTGCCTTTGAGCTGTGATTCTAATGAGGGATTTTTTGTTTATTTGTTTGTTTTCCCTAGGAAATAAAGTATGTAATTACGAGGTCCTTTTTCTTCTGGATGTCACTCAAATTTTTGTTGTGGAACCTTTTTATTTCTCTTGATATGTGGAAATTTCACTTCCAATCCTATTTTTTTTTTTTCCTAAAAGCGGAACTCCT
>JAVCKT010017061.1:0-11409 GCA_032273925.1 Rhynchotus rufescens
GGAAAAAAAACCCAACAGTTCAGCCCATAGCAATGCTCAATAAGAGCAGACCAGCAGAAGGAGGACACACGATACAAATACATGCCTGTTCACTGGAGCATCCTGCAAGTGGGATGGCACATGCCTAGGTGAACAATATGTTTCTGAAGAGGAAAACCTCACCTCTTTTTGCAAGCTAATGTGAAAGATACCAGGAAAACGCAGCTATAAAACATAGGACCTTTGAAAAGGTCTTGGGCAAAGTAACTAGCAAGAATCCATTGATGACCTTAAATATCCCAGAGAGATGGAGCATTACCATGGCTCAAACACTGGAAAGAGACAGGCATGGTTGGTTTGCAAGAGACCAGCATCACCGTTCACATTTAATTAATTGGTGAGCTAGGAAAGCACACAAACAATAAATGCTGAATACTAGAGAGAAGCTAGAAAAACTCCAGAGAGGTTCAGGAAATTTGCATGAGCAGACATTCAGAATTAAAAAAGGAGAAGCACATCCAGGGAACAACAGAGCTCTGCTCACTTGGAGGCATGAGTTCATTAATTCACTGAAAACTATTTCCAATAATAATAAATAATGAGAAAGGACAAAAAGAACTGGAGCTGCCTAGAGTGATCCTGGCCAAAACCTTTCTCTGGGAAGTATCAGCCAGAAAAATAGTGAGTAAGAACAGTGTGGTTGTAGAAAATGCTGCCCATCTGCGCCTTCCTCTCTGACAGACACCGAAGCCCAAAGCACCAAAAGGAAAGGGCCAGGTCTGGCTGGCTCCAAGAGGAGATGAACAACAGTGGGAAGACCTAGTGGCCTTCCCCAGGCGAAGAAACTTGGGCATTGCTTCTTAGGGAGGGACAAAATGGAAGAGAACTGAAAGAATTAAATGCCATGGAGTAAAAGCGCAGTGGGAAGATGCTGCGGGGAAGAAGGAAGGCTGCGGTGAACACATGACATTGACCCCACGAGCGGTCCCTGCCCATGGTGGGTTTGCACAAGAACCACCGTTTTGGGGCTGTTACCCCCTTCTCCCCACAGTGGTGCCCGAGGGTGCTCCGAGGCGCCCGCCTCCCTGCGAAGGAGCTTTAACAAACCGCCTGTGAGAGGAGAATAAACCATCAGCTCAGAGAAGAGGAGTGTCCATCCTCAGAGAAGAGGAGTGTCGGCTGCGTCAATAAGATGCTGGAGAGCTGTTCGGAAGAAAATATGAGAACAAATAAACATGGTCTTATCAGGAGCGGACTAACCGCAGAAAGCTTTAAAAAAGAAACTGATGTCATTGCACAAAGATGATATTAAAAAAGAATTAAATGAGCAGAAAACTGACAATCCTAGTGTTTCCCATGAGTCCCTTAATGTTAGGGGAAAATATCATGGCTATTAAGCAGTGATTGATCTATTCAAAACATTCAGAAACGATTTCTTTGCAGCATTTATTGCAAGGTCTAATAACCCCCCAATTTTTTCTGTGTGCTAAAACCACTGCAAAGATGACATCCAAGCCAAGGTACGCAAGGGCATCAGGAGGAGGTTTGCAGCATCTGAACTCCACTTGATTTACTTAAATTAATTACAGAGACCTTTTGTCACGGCAAAGCTGCACCACGAACAGCTTCAATCCCTTCTGGGGTCACCGTTCCCCAATGCAGGTGTGTCCCAAGGAGACGTGTCCTGGGAAAGGAACATTTCCTGGGAATGTAGGGCTAAGGAATGGGCCTCCAGGCCTTGTTCATTCCTGCTGCAGAGCAGCCAGCACAGCTGAGCTGTGAGGAGGAAGCCACGGCTGCCTAAATAATGAAGCGAGAGGTATCGAAAGCCACGCACGCAACAGGAGGGGCTGCGCTGTTAGACTACGTAGGGCCACAATAAATAAAGCATAAGGAAAAGCTGAATATTTTACCAGGTGTAACGATGTCTAGCCGAAGAAAACGTCCTCTGCTTCCCACTCCAAGATGGAAAGAGCTGAGGATGCCAGTAGCCTCTGTACATTTTTGGGCTCATTTTCACCTGGAATGGGGCATCTTGGCTTACAGCTGCATCCCATCTTGGGGAGCCACATCCTTTTGCGCTGGCAATGAAGCTACTTAGCTTAACTTTCAAAACTTACTATTTTCCAAAGTGCTGAAACCGGTGGCTCAAGCAGGGGGCAGGGAAACCAGCTCCATAAGCTTCAGCAACAACTGAATCCCTCCTGGGAGGGCCGAGACCCTGAGCAAAGTCAGAGGTTTCCAAAGCTGCAAAGGAACAAGTTAAATCACTCACTTCGCTTTTCAGGCAGCTTCTCCACTGCCTTCGCAATAAGGTTGGTATAGGGTTAATCCACAAAGCTAATCCACTTTGAGATTTTTTTCCAAAAAAATAGAGGCATTCACAATATTTTTTAAAACAAAAGATGCTGTTCGCCAGTATTTCCACAGTATTTTCTAAATGTCAGTGGTCGGCATTTCCAGCAACACCAGATGTGCATGCACACACAGTCTCCCCAGCGAACTAAATTAAGTAATTAGGTAGTGGAAGGCGCCCAATGCACTGCATGACTGAGGAAGGCTGTTGCATTAATGAAAATCAGGCCTTTGCAGCAGAGCATGAATCATTTTAACTGAAAAAAAAAAAAAAGGCACGGCTCGGCTCAAGGTGTTCCTTCACAAGGAAAAGAGAAGCAGCATTTTGCTACAAATGATGAACTAGAAGTTATTTCCCTGCACCAATTAAGTTGCTGAACTAGAAGCTACTCAGAAAATATCCTGATGTTACAGAATCCGAGTAACCTTCCACTGAAACCTAAAGTTTTCCTGGCATTTTTTTCGAGGCATTTCCTTCTACAGACAGGAAGGAGAATAAAAAATCCAGCATCTCCAGGAGCGTCGCTTCACTGGGCTCCTCTGCGAGCCAGTTCTCTGCACCTGACAGTTTGATTTGCCAAGGGACATTTGACAGGGCACTAGTGCCACCTACTGCACTCCGGGAAAATTGGAGGAAATACTTTCCCAGCCTTATACCAGCAAGAGAGAATCTAAACCCAGTGTATAGCGAGATTATGGAATACAAAAATCCTCAGAAAACTCTAAGCTCAACTTCTAAACCCGAACAGTGAGATTCGGCTGATTTTGTTCTCATCCTCTGCTCTACATTCAGCTCAAACCTGAGGTCGGGAATCGGGAAGGTCCTTCCCATTCCCACTCTCCGCCTGGTCGGCACCTCCTTGCCGTGGATGACGTCGTCGCTTTCTCTGCCTTCAGCTTTGGCTCTATTCCCGTGACATTTCAACATTCTTCACTGTATTTTAAAAACAACCACTTCTTTAGAGACAAAGAAGTCCATTCTGTGAGAAAGGTGTGTTCCAAGGAATAGGAATAAGAGCTCAGCTGAGCACTAACACTGCAAATTGAAACAGTTCTTCAGGGTTGAAATCAAACAATGATCCCATCACACTTTGCCCCTCTGAGCAGGTATAAAGCTCTCAAGGAGGATGTATCCTTCACTTTTTCTCCTGCTTAAAAATAAAGAAAAGATTAAGAGACATTCCAAACCCTCAGTTATCTCATTAATAGTATAACCAGTAAGATTAACAGCAAGAATTAAACAACTTCATTATTATTTAATTGGCTTTAAAAATGTATTGCCTTAATATTTATAATTGTACTCTTAAGATGAATAACTGTGATTTGCCACCTCTCCCACCACAGACCGTTTCTCACACTCACTCAATTTCCTCAGAACCGCACGAACAGAGATTTAAAACGCTCCTTTCAACATTTCTGAAGTAAAAAGGAAAGAGACAGTGCACATCCACGTGGTATTTCTTTTATTTCAAAAACAGGTTTCAGCTTAAATTGTACATGAACCACAAGCAATCCTGGAAGTACTCAGAATTGGCAACATTTACCAAGTGCCAGAGCTGAATTTATCGTGCTGATGCCAATGTGCCATTTGAACATGACTCTAAACTTGTAGTGAGAAGGAACCACCACAGCGTTGGAGAGACAAAAACCAAAAGTAGTAAGGAACAAAATTCCCACAGTCTGGTAGGAAAACATAATCCAAGGCTCTATCCTACCTAAAACAGCAGTGGTCTGGAAAGCCTCATGGATTCCATCAAACTCCAATTTGGAGATGACCCAGACCCTCTTGAAAAAGGTCGTGTGAACTAAATCTTTGCTGCTGCCAAGTCCTCCCTGGGGATCTGGGACAAAATTCCTTCAGTTCGACCAAATCTCTTCCTACTGCCAAGATCCTTGTATAACTATTTGTAAAGCTCATCAACCAAAATACTATTTTCATCGCAGTAACTCTTCAGCCTTTATGGGTTAGTTATGTTAGTTATCAAATATTGACATTGCACTCGAGTTTGCTGGATTGGAAAGTGTTGGCAGGATATTTTGCCCCTGGATTAAGACTCCACAGCCTCTCATCCAGGTATTCAGGCTTCTGTCCTAACACAGCCTGAAAGGGAAACTCTGCATCAGCAAGGGGGATGCTCCTTCTACAAGGATTCAAGCATGTGCTTGCATTCATCCCAGCTTCAACAGCATCACCTGCAGTGCAGACACACAGACACCCAGACACATTTTCCTCAAAACTCAACAGATTGTAAAACGCCAGGTAACAGCCTTCAGTGCGAGACGACAGCATGATCCATGAACGATTCCCAAATAAATTAATTTGAATGTCAGTTTGGACAGCTGAACATCACGCTGTCATGGAAGAGAGACAGACATGACACTATGCAATTAAGAGTACTTAAAATATTTGCCTCTAAAACCTGGCAAATGAGGATCAAAAATTCTACAATATATTTTGTCTTAAAAAGTTCTTTATCAAATGTATCTGTGTGCAATTCATAATTAAATGCCTTCTTTATTTAGAATTATTTCTTTCAAACTCAGACACTTCACTGACTAAAGTTTATACATTTTCCATTAAAAATCCCACAAGTTAAAAAAAAAGACATATACACACACACGCACACATCAACAAGTACAGGAAACTGCGTTTCTCAAAGAAAGCATTTTTTTCATGTCAAGAAGTGCAATTTTGCTTCCATGATTCTTTAAATTAAAACAGTTTTACCATCAGTTATGCAATGCTCTAAGCTAAAAACTGAACCAAATACATTAATAGATCCTGCACGTCAGCTATATTCAACTTTTCCTATGCACTGCTTAGGGTCAGGAGAGATCTATATGGAAGTTGCACTTACAATAATTCATCTTTACCAGTGTAGGCAGGTCAGTAAATATATCTACAATCTGTGAAATTGCCTATGACTGTTAGAGAATGGAAGTCAATAATATCTACGATTATACCAGTGAAGTGTTTACATTTACTGTAACACTGTCTTGCTTTTGCATACAAACATAGGCTTTGCTTCAAGCCCCTGAAGCTGGGTATGATTATGCTGCAAGTGTCAGGGGAACACATTGCCAAAAAAATCTATAGCATAACACAGAACTCCTGCTTTTCATCTCATTGAACTTGATTTTTCCACACATCCTCCTGGTCCCATTTAAGACAACAGATCTACTCCTATTTATTTAGCTATCATCAGGATGTCAGCTCTATGGAGAAATTTTATAGAGAAATCAGCTTTGGCTTAATATCATCTTTACTGAAGAGGTCAGCTATGCTACTGACTTCAGAAAGATTTTCAGAAGGTTATTACTAAGATTAGGCTTTTAATGATCCTAAGAATAAAGCTCCTCAGGAGTTCAACCCCTTCTGGCAGTGACGCAGGGCCAAGCACTGCAGGATGGTGATGGGAAGGAATCAACGGGCCATATTGAAGCTATTATGTCACGTAACCTGACCACAAAAGATACACTGGCCAGGGCCTCTCAACAGCAAGCCAAGTCCTTTGCAGGTTTTTACTTGCAGGTCTAGTACTACAGTATAAAAGCTCCTAGCTCTTAAAAAGAGGAGCTGAAGAACTCTGTGCCAGGACTAGTTTATTCTCACAGAGACTATACTGAGAAATCAATCTGTACTACTGCACCCTCTGGTATTTCCCCACCTTGCATAAAAGGTGCAAGTCATTACAAGATGAATATCTACCCCCAAATAAACACTACATGAAATGTGTGGACTATTTTTGCATGAAGCAGTAGTTCAGAATTTGGGATGCAAAAATACAGTACAGAAAAAAATACTGATAGCTTTTACATATGGAAAACTAAAATTAAAGGGAAGGAATATAAAGATACAGTATGGTGTTGTGAACAGGTTTGACAAGTTAAAAACAGATTGTTTCCCTCCTAGAGGTTTACATGTTTCACATCAGCATTTTGCTTTATGTTGTTACAATATTTATTTTGTAGCATTATTTAAAATAATTTTTCAGTCTAAAGTCTAACCTAGAACTCGTCATGTTTTACCCTAAATGGCCACTTGGAATGCTGTGAAACATGATTTGCAGCCAGAAGCACCAAGTACATAAATTCTTCCACATCAAAGGAGTAGTTGGTAAATTTTGGATGTTCTCCCAGCGTTGGGTGGTGTCCCTAAAACAACAAAAAAACAACCAACAAAAAGGCATTAAAAGCATTTAGACAACAAAAATTCAGTACGTCTTCCATAAAAAGGGGTGACTTCTAAGTTATTATATCTCAACCATTGATGTGCTCTGAGGCAAGAAAAGTAAAGAAACTGCACAAGGATGTAAGGGAGAGCTTGGATTAACAGCCTATTAATTTCTTTTCTCTTCCTCTCTCGGCCACTAATATCCAAAGATTTCTTAATCTAACAAGGAAGTTAATTTCAACTACAGACAGAAAATCGTATTTCCAAGATCCGAACACAGGTAAAACAAGCTAAACTTTAAGCAAATGAAGCTATAATAGGAAAACCATCCCCACCCTTCCACCAGTGTGGCTATCATTACCTGATCTTGAGGGAATACTTTATTCTTTTTTTGCCAGGTGATGTAGTGAATGCCTCTTAGCCTTGCTAAATCCAGATAACAACGTTCATCTTCACAATTATACCTAGGGACAGGCAGAAGACCATATTAACCACAGAAATTACGCTTGCCCCACCTCAGGGGTTTTAAGCAGCATTGCCCAAGATGGGGGACAGATTCAGTCCTCTTCTGACAAGTGTAATAAGGCATTTTTGTTCAGTTCTATAGAACTAGAGTATCTATCAGTAACACTCCATGACAAAACACATTTAAATGACGCTCCTGGAGACGCTGAGGTAAGGTAGAAAATGCTCAGCTGAGCTTGGCCAGGAAGCTGCTGCTTGTGTCCTGGCGACCATAGGAAAGAGGATATAAATAACCTTTTGGGAGAATCTTTAACAGCCTAGACAAACATTTGTTGTAATCAATTCCTCTAGATCACCAGAGTACCATTAATAGAGGTCGGTGCCCCGAAGCAGAACAAGTCTCTTTCTATCATCTTCCTCAAGCAATTACTTGCCAGGCTGCCTCTTGCTTATACCATGACATAGTGGGAAACCAAAGGCCAAGGCTGCACGATAATCACATTTTGTATGTTATGATGAAAGCTGCCTTACTTACCCAAAAATGAAGCCTAGAGGAGGATGCTACAGAAATGTTCATAGTCAAATACCAGCAAAGGAGAGTACTTCATTGGCACACATGAACAGACACCAGCAGTTATGTTTATAATAAGGAGGGGAAGAGAGAAAAATCAGACTTACAATTCAAAGACAACAGCCCAGTCTGGGAGAAAAAGCAAATGGGTAAGTCCAGCTCCATGCATCCCAATGAATATATCAGAATTGTGTGTAATTCTCAATTGCTCTGAAAATTCAAGTTCCCTGCAGACGACACAATGCAGAGGGGTGATCTGGCATGCCTATCCATCTCAGCACAAATTAGTTACATGCAGAAAGCACAAAATTAACTTAAGGGAATTCAGAAAGAGGGAATTGATTTTTAAAGGAACCATACTAAAAAAATCAAAAATGCTGCAACCAGCAATAACTCAGCATGGAATTAAATGAGATGAAGACAGATTTCAGAACTTTGCATTAACAAGAGCTTGCTCCAAAAATTTGATTTTCTTTGGTTAAGTCATTTTAAGTTTTTGTAAACCTTTTTTACTTGCTCTTTTTAAAAAATAGACATCCTTTAAAATACAAAGAAACCTAAAGCATTTTGAATTAACTGTAGAAATATACAGTTCCCTCATAAAGGTGCAGATCCCCAACCTGAACTTATACACAGGGAATCAAGCAGAAATAAGGAGACCAGACTCCGTTTCAGCTCCTGAAACTTCTTCAGCTTCAGCTTCTCCCTGTCACTTCTCTCCTACCCTTTAACTGCAAGTTCCACATCAAGTATTTTTAAATCTAAAAGGGTTCCCTGAGCACATGATTAAAGAATGGACTGGAAGTATTTAGTCATAAGTAGAAGAAAGTGAAATGGAAAATTGCTGGCTGCAATCTTGTGAAAACCAGATCATAACAATAGTAACTTTCTGACCACCCTGAAGAGAAAAAAACTCAATCAGATTAAATTGCAACAAGGAAGCTTAGAGTGTTTAAGCTGCAGTAGGGACAGACATCAGGGAAGCTCCTGCTATGAGGACAGTGAGGCACCAGGAGAGCTGAGTCAATCTCCAGTGCTGAATGATATTACAACTGGTTTGGACAAGCATGAATTATTGCAGAAATACCACAGCTCCTGCTTTCAAACAGTGGGATAGTCCTCTCATGAGCTCCTAATGGCTGCTTAAGCAATATCTTAAGTGCTGGAAGCAGAAACAACACTTGACACCCACCCTATCTCAGCTTTGGACAATATTGAGCTTCAGCTCCCTGCTCTTCCTGCATCAAGGTCCACAACAGAGCCAGGGAAAGGAAACTGCTGCCATTGACACAGTCAAGTGCCACTCAGGAGCTTTTTCCTTCAAGCCTTTTCTTATTGGCAGAGTGCCTGCCTCAACTAGACATCATAAATTGATCTCAATAGTCTTTGGGGGACAATTTTTCTTTAGGGACAAATAAGTTATGAATTATTATTCATTACTAAGCTAGTAGTCATAAATAAGACAACACCATCACATAACAGAAATTCTTGTTGACCCACTGGAGAGCACTAGAAAATTCAAAAAGTGATGGGAACAAGCTGTATCTGAGAGAGGAGGAAACACCCAAAAGAAAGAAATTTCAAAACTTGCTCACAGAGTACTTTTAACATGAGCTTAGAAATTCATTCTTAAGTAACTAATCATTGGATAGGAATCCTTAACCCACTATTTCAGTAATATTCTTCCTTGCCTTGCATTTCATAAGGGTAGAGTACTGAGATGCATGTAGCTTCACCTGCTAATGGCTCAGCACCAGCCACAGGCAGTGTGAAACAGCATCAGTTTTCCTTACCAAAATACCTACTTGTACTTGTAGTCTACCACTTGGACCTCCAACGTTGAGACTGTTTTCAAAGCATTCACAAGCTAAGGAGGAAAATAAAAAGGACCCTGATTTAATGTTTTGCTCCAGTCGGTCCCTCCCCACACTCCTGATCATTTTACACACTCCCCTTCCTCACCAGGGAATAACACTGGGGAGAAAAGAATAGACTGTCACTGCCATATAAATGAGCTACTTCCCCAGTCTCTCTACCCTAAACCCAGTATGGAGGATGACCTCTGGGTTAAACCTGTCTTCTAACACTGAGATCCGTTCAACCTTTTCTATACCTTACTCCTGTCAGAGCAGTCACAGGAGATGGGGCTTGGTTCTCCTGAATCATCACAGACCGTTACCTTTTACATGGCCCAGGGCCTAAACCTAAACCACCAAAAACTAGCAGGAATTTTGCCAAACTATAAAAGAAGCATTTGACATTTCAGTCTTGTTTTCAAAAAAAATATTTCAATACCTAAAAAAACAAACTGGTAGCTAGAACAATTTTCAAGAACCCCTTACCAGGCCAGATTCCAACTCACGTGAGAAGCAAAACCAACACTTCTTGTGTGGGCTTCTACCAGAAAGGGGTTTTTGCAAGACTCCTATTCACAGCCGGCAGGAGAGGGAAAGAAATCAAAGTATTTTCCTCCACAAAAGCATTGTCAAGAGAAAATTAACTTCTCACTTCCTGTCATGTGCTTATTATCCAAAAACACACTACATGTAGCAGTGCAAGCAGGCGCTGTGGACTGTCTAGCAGATAAGGCAGAGGACTGGTGATCTCGGCTCTATCTATTCTGCCACTGAAATACTGCATCAAATAAGTCTCAGTTTCCCTACATAAAATGGAAATAATAATATCTATCTGTTTTTTGTCAGGCACTAACAACTAGGAATGAAGAGAAGTATAAAAACATTAGATGTTATCATTTTATCACAAAGGTAGCTTCATCGTGAGACCACCAAGTTGTATAATTTGAAAACGCGAATCAGCATGAAAATTCATTAAGTTTTGAATGCTCGTCCTCAGATACAACTGCCTACGTATTTTGTTCTGCCAGCATGACAAAGCTTTTCATTAGAGCCTTCAACAATGGAGCTTCTAGAAATCAAAGAGAATAATAGGAAAGCAAAATAATTTAATTTTATCAGAAGGTTCTACAATATCTTTTTGTTAAGAGGAAATACTTTCAGTATTAGATCTGTAGTCTGCCACCGAGTATCTACAAAAGGCAGCAAGGTTCAGTGCCTGGTGTACAGAAACACAGACTGCCCACACTTTCCACATGACATATTGGAAAAAATTTAGTACTGCACATATTCACTGAAAATTTGTCAGTGGAGAGATGTCTTGGCTGTGCCCGAAAACCAATTCAATGAGCAAAATTCAGCTTCTGGTTAATTTACTTATTTTAAAAATATGAAGGACCACACCTCATGCTGGTTTAATATTTTCCGGTAATCTGTACTGCGTGCAAGTATCGTGACTCGAATTTTCCCATCCTAAAAAAGTAAATAAATAGCAATAAATTAGCTGTGAGGCAGACCTTACTAAAAAAAAAAAAACCACCCTTCCATGTTTATTTTAGCAATTATCTGAGCAACTAAGTATGTTCCCTCCCCATATAACAGATGATGTAACCACCTTAAAATTCACACTGGATTTCCCAACAGATTAAATTGTCAAAAACTTTGTGAAAGTCCTGCTATTAACAAAGAATAGAATGTTTTCCAAATGATTTATTTTTATTCAGTACAAACGAGTCTTTGTATTACACATTATATGGCAGTTCTTGAAAGCAGGGAAGCCACTTTCAGGATGGTTTGTGCACAAACTCCTTGGGAAAAAAAATTACCTCTACAGCAGTTCCTCCTTTTACCTCTTCAAATTAATTAGACTCATAGGGGTAAATGCTCCAAGTGAAATAAAAAGATTTAACTGCATGACTCCCATTAGTGTCAGCAGGAGAAGTGGAACTAAATGCCTGTGCAGCATGTGCTCCTCAGCGATAATACGCAGACTGCTCTCTAGCAAACACTTC
>JAVCKT010017064.1:0-15476 GCA_032273925.1 Rhynchotus rufescens
AACTGAAATGTTTAATAAATGTGACAGCAGTGGTAGCATCAAGAACAGTTTTTTGCTATGCAAACTAGGTTAGACACCGTTGCTGAAAATGCTTTACGTTATAAAGCTCTGGTTTATAATCTTTAAAATGGATTGAATTGTTCTTTTAATGACTTAAATAGTTTAGCACTTAAAGCACTTAAATGGTATAATTAATCCTTGAATGAAATTTCCTATTTGTTTCTTATTGCTTACCATTAGCTAAATATAACTCTGGTGGCTCACTGTGAAGTACAGTGCTACAGAGAGTAACCAGTATAGCCTTTTATTTTGCGTGTCACCCCGCAAGTGTGCATTGCTAATGTCATGTTCTGATTGGGACTATATTGTTTAAACAGATCAATGGTACGGTAATGCCATTAATTAAATGGGTGTATGATTTTTGATTTGGGGCTCTTGCTTCCTGTGGCTGGAAATTCCAGTTACTGTCTCAAAATGTACAATTTTGCTGTTTGTTTTTGAAGCTTTTCTGTCATACTCTGATGTTGTACTGTATAGTAGGTATATTTTTATATTAGTTAATGTAAATAGTAGTAATGTCACTTCTGTTGCTTCTGTTCAGTAAAGGCATAATGCTATCTGCAATACTGGTATTTTCAGGTAGCTGAAAACTTATAAAATCTCCCTCTGTTGGATGCAGTTTTGGGAAAAAATGAATGAGTTAAATTGTTTCCATTAGATCCTAATTACTTGAGTTGGTTCTTAGATCTAATGATGTCACTTAGGCAATAGCAGTAATTGTCTGCACATCTTTTAGTAGAACTGGATTGTGCTGAAAACTTGTAGTATGAAGGGTGATCAATCAAGTTTTCAGTTTACATTAAGGTCATTTGTTTTAAGAGCAGAAAGAGCATCATGAAAGTTTTCTATCCTGCTTTCCCAGGGACCCAAAGTGAATGTATTTCTGTAAGGTCAGAAAAGCAGCAGTTCTGTAATCATTTTTTCGTTTTGTTTCATTTTAAAAAAACCCTTTTTGTGAAAACTCCTCTTTTGATAGAATAAATACTTAGAACATTCAAACTGACCCTGGGAATAGCTGCTGGCATGAAGGTAGCATTTATCTTTCAATGTACATGTGATGGATTTACCGCGTGTTCATGACAGGCTGCCAAGCACAAGCGTTATCCCAAAGGGCAATACACAGAGGGGTTCTGGGACACTCGTAGGGACGAATCACTGCACGCTGTGCACTGTGTCAGGTGGTTAAGACAAGACAAAATACTTTTCTGTCTGAGGCACACCTTCCTCTGTCAAGGTTTTACACGTTTTAATTTCAGCCTTTTAAACTGAGACATGATACCATTATTTTCTCCAACAGCTAGAATAACTGCTCTTTTCAGTCAAAATTTCCCTTTTTTTAATATCACTTCACGTTAGTAATGCTATCTGCCACAAGCAGAACAGTCTTCAGTTTACTTTTTAGTGTAACCTTGCATAATTTTTCTTCCATTTTGCAAGATCTACTGAAAACACAAAAAGATTGCACGACAGAAAAGTTTCCTTTTTTTTCTTGTCACTTGTTAATCCAACAACTACTAAATAGAAAGGCATATTCTTTTTTTGAATCAAAAGCCAAAATATTTAAGAATTATTCTGTTGAAGTGTCCCTGCACCAAGTCAGTTACCTTTGTAAAAGCAATTTTGCAATATCAGATTTAAGTAAAGGTACAGCACTAGCTTTGAAGGTCAAACATTGCAGAAGCTGAGGAGTAGAACAGCTAAGTAAGTGGCTTCCTTTTCATATAAAGTCTTCTCACATAAAATGCTGCTCGATCTCAAAGGGAATAGAGTGAAAATTCAAGTTTCTCGAAATTGTTTTGTAGGCAAGCTGAACCATGCTGTGCAAACCCAGAGTTAGAGTGTGATGACAGGAGATCACAGAGAAGGCGAGAAGAGCGAGCTGCTTACAAAGAAAGAGAAGCTTATGATCAGTCATCATGGCATCATCATAACCCATCACAGAGGGACTGGAAATGGGAAAAGGATGATTACATCAGTCCTAGGCAAGGCAAATTTTCACACTCTTCGAGGAACCTTAATATAAACAGACATCCAGGTGGCCCGAGAGGACGCTCTGGATGGCACCAGAATATTTCAGGAAACCCTTCAAATCGGCATAACTATGGGAATTCTGGAAATGCTTGGCACCCGAGTGGGCGAGGAGGAGGAACATCAAACTGGCATCACGGCACCAGAGGGAGAAATCCTGCCTGGCACTCAGAAGGAACAGGTAATTTTTCTAGCTGGAATTCTAAGAGTTACAGAGGAAACTGGAAATCTCGTGATGCACATGGCTGGAATTTTGGAAACTCAGGAGACGGATATTCATTAGATCCAGTTAATTATAATAAGGAAAGATATACGTGGCAGTGGCAGGAGAAGGGCAACATTGATACTGCGCCATACAGAGATCGAAATAAAAAGTGTGAGTCACTTGATTTTACTAGTGATAAACTTCCTTTTGAGGGAGCACTGGATTTTGGTACTTCTAAACAGCCAGAAACCAAAACTTCAAGAACCAGTGGAAAAAGTGGCAGTCCTTCCAGAGAGAAAACGTATCGCTGGACTCCCTACCCATCTCAGAAGGCTGCAGAGCAGCACTCGCGGTCTGAAGATAACGTTTCTAAAACTCCAGAGAAAAAGGATTCTGCATTTATGCCTCCTACTGATTCACCAATGAAAGTAAAAGCATGTGAAACCAATGCAGGCCTCCCAAAACTTAAAAAATGGGAAGCACCTTCCCATTCTAAAGTAACCTCAGATTACCTTGATTCTTACAAGGTAAAGACAGACTGTTCTAGTGGTGAAAAGCCTGACAAAGGTGATGGCAGAAGGAGTAAGATGCCATCTCTGAAATCCCCTCTCCTGAATATCACAGACATTAAGTCTTCTCCCCAAAAGCAGGACACAGAGAATCTCTTAAAAAATGTCAAGCTTTTGTTAGCCTCAACTAGTGGTGAACAGCAAAATCATTTGAACGCACTGAACTTGGAAACTAAGACTTTCTCCTCTTATGCATCAAAGCCTCAGAGCACATGTGCAGATGACTTGCAAGGCAGCAGAGAGGTGCCTGGCAGCAGCCCTGGAGAACCTATTAACAACCTTGGTGAAACACAGCAAAAAAGTGAAAAACTGCAATCCAACCACTCCTCACAAAATCCGCATTTAGATCCTTCCAAGGATACAAGCGACCAGAATATGGAAGAAACGGGGAAAGTCTCTCCTGAGAGCAAGTTCAGACTGGATTCATTAGAGGATGTGAGTGATGATGAACTAACGGAGAGTGAAAAATCTGAAGCAAGAATTCAAAAGCTGAGTTCTTTCAGGGCTGAAAAGCTGAGTTCTTCCATCAGTTCTTGCTTACCCTGTGAAGCTCCAGATAATAAACCTACTGCATCTGAAAGGGAAGGTGATGAAAAACCTGCTACCTCAGCTATTACTTCTGATCAAAAGGAGTCTGCGTTTCAGATGGAATCCACATCATCTCCATCAAACAATCAGGACCCCTTGCAGGCAGAGGTAAAAAACACCCAGGAAGGAGAAGGTGATGAGGAGTATGTGAAGTCAAGCGACCACTTTGAAATGGAAGGTTTTGAAAATCCTTCAGACCAGGAGCTGCAGAAGGGAGGAAGCCAGTCCTTAGGCCTCCTTCCTGATTTAAGCAAACTTGGTCTCCCTGCCTCTCTGCAAAGGGACCTGACACGACATATCAGTCTGAAGAGTAAAGCTGGGACCCATCTTCCAGAGCCCAACCTCAACAACGCGCGGCGGATTCGGAATGTTAGTGGCCATCGGAGAAGCGACAGTGAGAAAGAGTCAGGGCTTAAGCCCACCCTCAGGCAGATCCTTAGTGCTTCCCGGAGAAATGTAAACTGGGATCAAGTCATCCAGCAGGTAACCAAGAAGAAACAGGAACTTGGCAAAGGTTTACCAAGGTTGGTAGCTTTCAAGTCTAAATATGCCTCTGGGGATGGGGAAAGGGGCTTGCCCCAAACCTTAGACAAATCCCAGAATCCTGTAGCTAAGACTGAAGAGTAGGTTTTGCTATCCCACCATCTTTTGCATATATAGATAATTCTAGTCTGTTAGATTTCTTGCTGCTGTAGATGTCTCTCCATGGGTAAGCAACTGTAGCCAGCTGCTGGAGAGGTCACTTTGCTGCTGCTCAGAAAAGGAGCTAGTTTTTATCAGTTCATAATGTTTGCTTAATGTCTAAATACAGGTATTAACATATTTGCGTTTCAAGAATTAGCAAGTAGAAGAATGCCAAAAAAAAAAAAAAAAGTTCCTTTCTCAGGCCAGAAGGAAAGCAGCAGAATGCCAGTGCTAAATCTCCAGATTAAGCAGTAACATTAATCTGAGTAGACAGGAGAAATCTTTTTTTCTAGATTTACCTGACCTGTTACACATGGATGTATTTTTCCTTTTTCTCTTGCTAAAGGTTTGGCATAGAAATGGTGCCTCTTGTTCAAAATGAGCAGGAGGGTCTGGAACTTGGCGAAGAGTCGGATCTGTCTGCTCTGGAAGGATTCCAGTGGGAAGGGGTTTCCTTAGCGGTGCCCGGGTCAGCGAGAAAACGCAGCTTTTCTGAGAGCAGCGTGGTTGTGGACCGAAATCCTTCTGCTTATAGCATCTTCGGTGACCAAGCCAAAGCAAAAGAAAGTGAGCAAAGGCAAACAAGTTCCCCCAGCAACTCCCATCACTTAAGCTCTGGCTGTGAAGCAAGTGCTGACGCTGAGACGGACTTTAAACGTGAGACGTCTTCTCTTCCTTTGCTGCCATTTATGCCTGAAAACACTGAAACTGGTGGAGAGCACCTGCAGGCATCCTCTGGGGACACAGGCCTCGCAAAGCAAGATCAGGAGAGCCCAGATAAGAGAGCACCTCTCACTGAGAAACAGAATGTACTGGAAAACTCTGGAGAAGACAATACCGTGGCTTCAAGCGGTGCCTTGGCTCTTGCAGCATCTAATAACATAGATGCAGCTACAGACAGTAGCTGCACATCTGGTACAGAGCAGAATGACAGCCAAGGCATTGGAAAGAAACGAAGAGCAACAGGGGTAAGCGTGCAATTCTGTACAGTTTTTGGATGCTAAAAATGTAATGTTTCTGCTGTCAGTGGACATTCAATTTTGGAGTGATCTCGACAAGCAGGACTCTTTCAGTGTGATTATCCTGTATGTACGTCTACCCTCAAACCAAGTGGCTCATTTGACTTAATTTTGTTTAAGAATGTTTTTCATTTCTGCCTTTGTAGTGCACCAATTCTGTTTAAACTTTCTTTGTGAAACAGAATTTGCAAATGCTTGGTAATTCTTTTTTTGATGACTGACATATCATGCTGGTAAACAAGAACTGTGGACTACTTACACAGTATTTCCATGGCATAGCAAAGATCCTGTTATTTCAAAGCTTAAATTAAAATTAGATTTTAGTGATTTTTTTTTTTTGTTAGGTATTCCTGGTTTTACAGTCGAGCATGGAAATATAACTGTTATTGCAAAATGATATATTTAAGGTAGAAAAAGAATAAAGATAATAGTACGTTTGGTCTGTCCTGTCTCGGACTTACCCAAAGAAAAGAAATATATTCTCTGATCAAAATTAGCTAAATAATTTAGTTAAATCTAGAAATGAATAATTTTTTTCTCACTGATTTCATCCTGTAGAAAAGCAGCTAACAAATATGAAGCAGAAATTTTAAATAGAGTGCTTGAGTCTTCCACACTGGAGCATATAGAAAGCTGATGAGCATATAGCAGTATTTTGTCTTAACATTTATCTTTCTGAGCTGAAAACATAGACCTCATTTTGTTGCCTTTCTTTAAAGGAGAACGGGAAGGAACAGCTATAGGAGAATGAATTATTCATTCTTCTCTGTGGGTTCAAGTAATGCTTTTTGGAAAGACAGATGTTTCACTTCTCAATTTAGGCAAAAATGGTATTGTAACTTTTGTTAATAAAGGATTTTACTTGTAGGAGGGATCCTCTCCTGAAATCCCAAGTCTAGAAAGAAAGAATAAAAGGAGAAAAATTAAAGGTAAAAAAGGTGAGTAATCAGCACATATATGCACCTGTGCACTTGGTGTAGATGTTATAAATACTTAGTAATTCTGCTTTGGCTAAAATAGGAATTCCTTGATTTTAACAAGTTTAACAGTCTTTTCAGATTCCTTATTACTATGCCTTCCTCTTCTATCATCATAACAGGCTGTCTGCTGAAGAATCCCATCTTAATCAATATAAGACTTTTTTCTCTTTTCTACCTGTTTTTTTTTTTTTTTTTTTTTTTTTTTTTGTGTGTGTGTGTGTGTGTGTGACTTATGGTTTTTCCCATTCAGAGAAGGGAGAAAAGAAAAAAAAAAAAAGAGTAATTTGTTGTCTACCTAACAGAATTTAAAAAGTGAGACTCTAGTCTAATTCAGCCACAGCTCTCCCTTTTGGCTTCTGGATAGTCCCACCTGGAAACCTCTACTGGAGTCTCATCACAGTTTAGGCTGTGCTCTGATTCTGATTTCTACAGCAGTACTTTTTGGAAAATAAATATGGAGAGACTCATTCCTACCTTTTAGCTGAGAAAACCATTATTTGAGATTTAAGCAGGTCTTTCTCAAAGATGCCTAGCACTTCCACATTACCACAGATGAAAAACTAATCATCTGTGTTTTGTTTGGGGCCCAGGAGGCTATTCCCGATATTTCCTTTCCCGCTCCCAAAGGATGCTTGCTCAGGTTTACATGTTCCTGCCGTGGGAGGTGCTGGCATCACTGCGCTGCCCTCAGGTGTGGGGCAGAGCAGTCACATTCCGCTTCTTTTCCAGAGCGCTCCCAGGTGGACCAGTTGTTGGCCATCTCGCTGAGGGAGGAGGAGTTGAGCAAGTCCCTGCACAGCGTGGACAGCAGCCTCTTGCAGGCCAGGGCTACCCTGCAGGCAGCTTATGTTGAAGTTCAACGGTTCCTTGTGTTAAAGCAGCAGGTAACTCTGGGCTTTAGAGTTAGAAGTTAGCACCATGAGGAATTGCCTTAGTTAGAACTGATTTAAACCACTACTTTGTTGCAGATCACCATGGAAATGAGCGCGCTAAGAAGTCAGAGAATCCAGGTCTTGCAGGGGTTACAAGGTATGAGATGCCATGCAGCTGCAGCAGGTGAATGCCGCCTCGTGTTCGGTCTGTCTCTTGTAAAAAATGCTTTAAACTCGAATTTGCTCTTTTAAAACGTTGAAGAAAATTGGGGGGTTGCCGTATGCAAGTCAGTCTTGCTCCGGGTGGGGTAGAGGGGTGATCCAGCTGCTTCCTTGCGCCATCTGGTGGGCGGTGGGATTTGGGTTTGAGTTCTTTTTTTTCCAAATTTTTCTTTTCCTTATCTGTCTGTGCACTGGGAGTGAGTTCTCAGCACCACTAAATATTACTTCAAAGTTTTGTAAAATAGAAACATGTGTTTATTTGCCCTCTCCTCTTTTGCCACTAGAAACACTTGACCCTTCTGAACAGTTGGAGCAACTTCCCGGCAGCAACTCTGCTGAAAGAAGAAATAGCAAATCTCAGATGGCAACTGAGTTAACTCCTGCAGGCTCCTTTCTGCCCGTTTTGGACACTTTGTCTCCTCCTGTACCTCCACTGGCAGCCTCTGTCCCTGTAAATTCATCATTGCCATTCCAGTCTTCTGCTAGCATCACACCCACCACTCCCCCCGACTCCTCCATACAAGTTAAACGAGAGCCCATGTCTCCAAAAGTTTCAGAAGAAAATGTGAATTCTGTGCTCCAGACTGCTTCATGTGTTTCACAAGCAGAAATGTTGGAGCAGAAGGATGGTATGTTTGGTTTTTGTTTGCTTTAAAAGAAGCTAGCTTTAAGGAAATATTTGAAATATTGCTAGTTTGCCATTTGGGTTATGGAATTTCGCCCGATACATGCAACAAACTTAAAACATTCTTGTGGGAGCTGTAACTGCTGCAATTGCAACTTCTAGAGTATGGGAAACACAGCTGTGATTGCTGCCTGTCTCAGATGTGAGCTGGGATCCCTTTGTTCATATTAACTTCGAATTAAAATGAAACAGGCAGCCACCACAGGCTAACTGCAAGCTTGCTCTGATGGCTTGAGATGCTGCCACTCCCAGGGAAGAGGAACAGTTGGAATGAGATTTGTGTGCATCATCTACACTTAGGCCTGGGCAACATAGTAGAAATAGCTAACGTAGATGGGTTAAGTACAAGGTCTTCAAATTATGTCAGTGAGCAGCTGAGGCTTTTGTCCTGCATTTGATTCCTCCCAGTCTCCTACTGTAATGGTGACTTTTGGAAAGGGGGCACACTGCAAATGGAAGTAGCTTCTTAAGCCAACAGTATTGGATTTATCAGAGGTTTTCTGTCAGAGCTTTAAAAGCATATGGTCAGCCTGCAGCTTGAAGTATGTGCCCTTTTTTTTTTGCTTTTTGGTTACACACATAAACCTTTTCTGCCCCTGCTCCCTTTTTTCTAATAGGCTGAATAGCTGACTGAAATAGCAGAGGATCCATATGTGCATGTAAGCATCCAACATACAAAAATATATTTTTTGCATCCATATTTGAGTATAAACCAAAAAAAAGCAAGGAAAATGTTTTTTTGTGTAAATATTAGTTGCTATACAGAATGATTGTAACATGAATCTCTCTTCTTCAGAAGAGATCAGCCAGAAAACTCCAGTGTACCCAGTCATCTCTGCAACTGTATCCCTGTCGGAGCTGCCAGCCTGTTTCCAACAGGCTAATCAAGGTGCTCGCAAGGCTGCTGCGGAGAGAGGAAAGGCTGGACGCCCTGAGAACTCTTCTTCTCCATCTGGTTTCAGCAGGAGAGAAGGAATTCAAACAGTGCCTGAGAGTTTTTTAGCAGAGCAGTGTATCACTTCTCTGCCAAATCATTCAGCCCTTCTAGAAATGCCAGTAGGTAAAAACCCCAAGCTTGCAGCAGAACTCTGTGAACAACAGACAGCAACTGCTCTGACAGCAGCAGAAAAGGGGAACAGGAGAAGGAGAAAGTTAAGGAAGAAGAAAACCCTGAGGGCAGCCCATGTGCCAGAGAACAGTGATACAGAACAGGATGTAATTGACTCTAAGCCCGTCAGGAAAGTCAAGAGTGGAAAGGTCCCTAAAGGGGACAAGGTTACTACGTCCACTCCTCCAAGACAGGAGGATGGAGGGCCTGCCCAGACAGCAAGAAGCAAGGATGAGAATGACAGTGATTCTTCTCTGGAACTGGTGGAACTTGCAACCCCTCAGTGTGAGGTGGTTGACGTTGGTTCATCTGTGTCAGGAGATGACAAACCAGACAGCCCATCTAAGAGGGGTTCCCGCAGCTCCGTTGGCCAGGCAGTCCTGGAGGCCTCTTGCTCTGGTTATGATGAAGTGAGCTCGACCAGTGAGATTGGCACAAATTACAGGGATGATGTGAAAAAAAGGTGAGATTGCAGTAGATCTTACAAATATTGATTATTGCTTTTACTTTTGAAAGATGATTCCTGTTCCCAGCTATTCAGAAAGCTTTACAGTGTCTGTAACTGGTTATTCCATTCAGAAATTTTAGCAGTGAAGTAAGGGGTGAGGGTTGGTGGCAAAGGGCAGTGTCCTTCTACCTGTCATAAATTGATTTTGTTTCTTTGAACTAACAAACAAATATATATTATTACCTACTAATTTCTATAATGATTAGAAGAAGGGCCTCTTTCATGGAAACTTAATTTTTGAGTTTATCTGTCACAGACAATATTCTACTTAATGCCTAGTCATATTCGGGTGCATTACTTGCATCAGTACTCTGAGTGTGCATGCAATTTCCAATCATTACTTTTTATTTTTGTGTAACAGTGTGGCTGAGACACAGACTTCCATATCATCACTAAGAGGCTCAAAGAACTCCTCAGGTATATCATTTTAAGCTATATATATTTGTTTCATTTTTTTCTTTCTCTGCTTCAAGTGCTCAGGGTATCCTGCAGGAATTTGAATTGGGTAAAAATCAAGCTACTTCTAGAGGAATTTTGTCCTAAAGATAAAAATCTGCACTAAAAATTAAGTGGAAAATCATATGTGCTCCTCACTTAGCATAGTGAGGATGTTTTGACTCCTCAGGAACACCCATCCCCTCTCCCTATTTTCTGTTCCACAGACTCCTGTTTGTGCATGGGATAAAACAACAAGTAATACAGTTCTTTTGTTATGTTAAAGATCTTTCTGGGTTTAATGATGTTCAAAGGTCTTCCCAGCATTTTATATCTGCCACTTACAGGCTCCAGATGAGAACTACTATGAGGTCTGATTTTAAAGATACTTAGCCCACAAAACAGTTCTGTTTAATAATATATATATATATATAAAAAAGTATCATATAGGCATGATTATTTTCACATAACCAAAGCACATGTCTTTCTAATCTGCAGAAGTGTCTTCAGAGCCAGGTGAGGATGAAGAACCTACAGAGGGGAGCTTTGAAGGACACCTGGCAGCAGTGAATGCTATCCAGATTTTTGGGAATTTGTTATACACCTGCTCAGCAGACAAAACTGTTTGTGCCTACAATTTGGTTGTAAGTAAGGCTAGGGCAGCAGTGTAATAGTTAAGGAAGTAACTGCTTTTACAAGGGCTGAAGATGCTATCTTATGTTTTCTTCAAATCTTTTTCCTCCTCCCCTCTTCCCATCCTTCCCTGCTATGAGGGGAGGAGGAGTTTGTTATGTTTGCCCTGCTGTTTTTGTTGGATGTCCCACCTGACTCCATGCTGCATGGATCCTGAAATGCATTGCGGACAAACATGTTAACAGACCCTTTGCTTTGCTTTGCTTTTTAGAGCAGGAAGTGTGTAGCCATCTTTGAAGGACATACTTCAAAAGTGAACTGCCTACTCGTCACTCAGACAAATGGGAAGAATGCAGCGCTCTACACCGGCTCAAGTGACCACACTATCAATTGTTACAATATCAAGGTATTTATTTGAACTCCACTGATGAACTTCTATTGCTGCTTTTATGTGAGTGTTTTCCAGGGACAGACATCAGGGTAACGTGCCCTAGGTGACCTGCTTCAAGTGGAGCCTTGGGCCAGCTGGTCTCTAGAGGCCCATTCCAGCACCAGCCGTTCTGTGTGGTTCTTTCTGTGGACTTTGCAAATATAAAATAGACCTTATAAACCTTTCCAGACCGTATACCAGCCCCACTTCATACCTGGTGAGGCTGGGTTAGGAAAAACACCCAAACCAACCATTGAGTGATTTACTACACTAGTCTTTTGGCTAGTTAAAAGTCACAGCATTTTTTCCAGAATGGTGTGACAGGGATTAGCTGAATGTTGGGAACTCTGAAATGCTGGACAGTTGCCTGTCCATCTGTACAGAAGTTGACTATTTTGTATTTGTAGCTTCCTTCACTGCTTAAAGCGGGCACAGTTCTCTCTGCTTCACAGAGGGGCACAGGTCAGCTTTTTGAGAGCAAATATCTAATAATCTGAGGGCAGATGAAAATGGAGCAGTCTGGGGCTTTCTAAAGCTGGTCTTCTTAAGGATAAAAGATAAAAAAGGCAGCTTGAAGGCCTGAAATACCTGCACGGAGGGCAAACTGTCCCAGACTTTCAAGCCTTGCCCTCTAAGCTAAGTGATTCATGGTGCTTCTCCATAGGGAACTTGAAAGGGATTCCTTGAATTCAAACACTTAACAGTGTATTCTTCATATATGCAATTTGTACTGTAAACTTGTATATTCATAAGGGGCAGGTGCTAGAAGAAGGCTTTTTTGACTATAACTGATTGCTGAAGTACTGTCAAATATCAGAGGGAATTAAATCACATTAAAGCCAGCATCAAACTGATTTTGTTCTAGAGCTTGTGGCGGTCGTGGTGGTTTTCTCCAGTGCTAGGTTAGAAGGGCACTTCAGAGTCTTTTCCCTAAATTGTTTTCAGTTCACGAAATGTTTTAAAAATTTCTTCCTTCTGCCAGACCAGAGAGTGCATGGAGCAGTTTAGGCTGGAAGATCGAGTGCTCTGTCTGCACAGTAGATGGCGGATCCTTTATGCCGGCCTTGCAAATGGCAGCGTGGTTACTTTCAGCATAAAGGTCAGTGTCTCCAAATGTAAAAGCTTCTTGCAGTGTTGTTTCTCTCTACCTTTTGCTTCTTCCTGCTCTTTATTTTCAATAGGAAGTATATATGCAAGCATGTTGGCCTAAGTGCAAGATCACTTCTATGTCTTGTCCTTGTCAGTGCATGAAGTTGTTCATCTCCTTTCTCTTAACTGCTTTGTTATTGTCATGTTTCTCCTGGTGATTTTGAGTTTCTGCCTGGCCTATGAGTTGCATGTCATGAGAAGTTTACTGATAGGGCTGACTGCCTGTGGATATTCTTTTGCTCCTGAAATCAGTATTGCTGTTTTTCCTTGCTCCATATGGTGATACAGAAGAGGCTCCTTCACCCATTTTTTTTCTCATCTAAGAGGCTTAGGGAGCAGTCTACATGACTGTAGACATAAAAGGAGGAAAGCAGAGTGGTTATTCAAATGACTATGACTCTTCTATGTTCATCTTAAAATAATTTGTCAAATTTATCCTTGACAGAAAGGGGGGAAAAAAAAAGCCACATCTTATGGTTATTGATAAAGGCATCTTGACTTGAACAGTAACATCCTAGTGAAAATCTTGTAGTGTTCTCAAGTAGCCTTTATCTTCACTTCATGATGGGGAAAATCTTTCTTGCTATAAAAGAATGTACTGTTTAGGTATTGCCAAGTATGGACTTCATTGACTGTATTGACTTCCCTCAAGGAAGAGAGAACAGAGGTATATGTGTACCTACATGTGGGTTTTTTTTTCCCCTTCATCTTTATAGAATTAGTGCTATTTTTTCTCCTTGGCTTAACTTGTAAGATGGGTTTAATGGGCGATTACAGAAAATCCAAGCCCAAAATAGGGAATCTTTTCCTCAATTTGAAAATTTAGCTGTTCAGAGCTAACTCTTACCACTACTGAAATTGTGTGCAGCTGAGCTAAAATCAGGTGCAGCATCAAATGCACTTGAGGTGCTACTCCAAGCAGAGCACGGAAGGCGCTCAGTTCCCTTGCCGTCGTGTCAGGAGCAGAATTTGAACTCTTAAAACCTCTTTCTCCCCTGCCTTCAACAGAACAACAAGCAAGTGGACACCTTTGAGTGCCACGGCCCTAGGGCAGTGAGCTGCCTGGCCACGGCTCAGGAAGGAGCCCGCAAGCTGCTCGTGGTGGGTTCCTACGACTGCACCATCAGCGTGCGAGACGCGCGCAACGGGCTGCTCCTGCGCACGCTCGAAGGCCACAGCAAGACCATCCTCTGCATGAAGGCAGGTGTCTCGGAAATACTGCTTTGGCAAGGGATGCTTAAGACCATGGGGTGCTTTTCATTCTTGATTTCTGCTTTTTCTTCCTCAGCAAATAGTCTGCAGGGTGTAGTAGGGGCTGGGTGGCCTCACTGTTTTAAATTACAGAAATTGAATGATTTGGTGGGAAAATTGTCTTGCTGCCCTGTCTGATGTTCCAGCAAAGCTGCTGCTCTTGCTGTACCTAGGAGATATTTATTTCAGGTTGGTGGAAGCTGCAGGGAGTCATGGAAAATGAGTTTGCCAAAATAGGAGACTTGAAGGGAGGAGTTGGGTGGGGGAAAAGGAGAAAGTTAGTTTTCATATACCCTCAGTATACAAGCCTCTGGAAACTGAAAAAATGTAACTCCCTGCTATTCTGCAGTGCTTGACTTACTCATTTTCTTAGCTGTTACAGAAATTAAGCTTTTTTTTTCCCCCCTTTTGATAAGGTTGTGAATGATCTGGTATTCAGTGGCTCCAGCGATCAGTCTGTCCATGCTCACAACATTCACGTAAGTAGTATATAAAGTTAAAATAGCTTTTGTTGTTAGGGCAGTGAAATCCTGTGCTGTAAAGTCTCAGTCTTTCCAAAATTCTTGACTGGCTGTTGGGGCAGACTAGCTTCCAAAAAGGGAAGCAAAACAATAAGACTTTTTTAATGTGCCTCTGCACTGTAGCTAACTAAGGGAGGGTGCTGAGGGTAAAATCCTTTGGTCTTCTGCTTCGTCTTGGACAGACTGGAGAGCTGGTGCGCATCTATAAAGGCCATAACCACGCAGTAACAGTTGTGAACATCCTGGGGAAGGTGATGGTGACCGCCTGCCTGGATAAATTTGTTCGTGTTTATGAACTACAGGTAAGAAAATGATTATCAGTGAAATGTACCTATTATGTGTTATTGTCATTAATGGTTCCAGAGTCAATATTACTGGTTCCTGGCCCGTGTGTCGTCTTCCTCTCACTCGAAATATACTGTCATCTTCAGGGCCAATTTTAAAGAAAATTACCTTAAGTTTTTGTAGAACCAGAGTCATCCAAGAACCAGGTTTTCCAAGGATGAGGAGTGCACAGAGAAGTGGGGATATGTCAGTTTTCTTTGCTTGAAATGCCAAGTGTTTAGTTATAGACAATAAAAAGGCAAATGATAGTGCAAGCAAAACGCAAGCGTTCATGGTGGCTATGAAGTTTGGAATCTACTGGGGAGGAGGGTGCATGCCAAATATTCAGGTAACTGCACTTAAAAGTGTTTTTGCCACTTGAACATCCATGAAAAATATCTATAAAATATTGCGCTATTAAATGTCTGTTCCTTTTCCAGTCACACGATCGCTTGCAAGTCTATGGAGGCCACACGGACATGATCATGTGCATGACCATCCATAAGAGCATGGTAACTTCTTTCTGTTGGTCTCATATAGCAAGTTGTCTTGCATAGGCTTGTGGAAATTGCAGTTTTGTTTTCTTTTAAGATAACTAAATCAACCTGATCTCTGACTCTGTTAAACAGAAAAACTTAGAGATGTCAGTCACAAATGCAGCTTGCTGTAATAGCTTTGTATTTAGATAATACTATTGTCTAGGGAAAAAAAAATCTACTTGTAATCTTAGAACTGTAGTTCTCTTTACAGTGATGATTGCCCTAAAGAGTCTAGAGATATTAAAATATTTCCTCTTTTCAAGTGTTTCAGTCCTGTTTATCTTTAGTAAAAGTTAGCTACACAGATGCCAGAAAAAAAAGCATCACCCCCAGTGAAACCTCTATTAACTTGGAAAGAAGCTAGGCAAAGGTATGCAGTTGATTCAGGAGCACTTCAGTTACTTGCTGCTTTTCTTTTACAGATCTACACTGGATGCTATGATGGTAGTGTCAGAGCTGTGAGGCTTAACCTGATGCAGAATTATCGTTGCTGGGTAATGGGCGAAGTGCTGTTAATCATTCTTTGCTCTAGTTCTCAGACTAATCTGCCGATGGTGGATGTCATAATTTAGTCTTGAATGCCTTAACTTTTATTATACTTGAGTAATCTTTTTAAAATAACTGAAAATAAGTAAGTACTTGTGTCTTGTCTTTTAGCGTGTGTGT
>JAVCKT010017064.1:15763-26199 GCA_032273925.1 Rhynchotus rufescens
TAAGTACTTGTGTCTTGTCTTTTAGCGTGTGTGTGATTTGGAGAAAGTCAATAATAGAATCTTAATTTTTTTTTTCAAGAGTTTTATGCAGTGGCATAGAACTTTTTAAACCTCAAAACTCTATCTGCATTGCACAGAAAATTGATTTACTGTGCTAAGTAAGTTTAATTTAACTCCTAATCTCTTCATCTGACATAAGCTCAAATTCTATAAGGGTTTAGTTCATCTCTTCCTATTTCTTCCTTTCCGGTCTAGGCTTGGCAAAAGTCAGGGAAAAACCTCTGTAAAACTCTTAACTAAAATACTAGTGACCACTGAGAATGAAGGTGAAATGAGATGGCTGAAAACTCTGTAGCAGGAATGTGTCTGTGAACAGTCTTGGTAGAATATTGTTGAGTTGCAAAAAAAAAATAGAAGAATTTGCTAAAATTCTTTCACTCTGGCTTATATTGACATGATTTTTTTTTCCACCAGTGGCATGGATGTTCACTGATTTTCGGAGTTGTGGACCATCTGAAACAACACTTGCTAACTGACCACACCAATCCAAATTTTCAGACCCTAAAGTGTCGTTGGAAGAACTGTGATGCCTTCTTTACTTCCAGGAAAGGTTCCAAGCAGGTATGTGGTGGAAGGAAATGTGGTTGCATTTAGCAAAATAATGGAAAGGTTAAAACACTCAGGTATAAAGAATATGCCATCATCACAGCTGTAGGATGTGCTCCTGTATCTCCTGAAGTTGGTTACATTCTTCTAGCCTGAACAGGATTAACTGAGTATAGTTCGGGTCAAGAAGAGCTATTAGATTTCAGTGTATGGTGGATGAAGAGTGCAACTATGTGTGATGGCTTGAGATGTGATCCGTTAAAGCTTTGAAATATTAGAAGAAGCTGTGGTTACTATATTTTAGAGTTTGTCAAGTCTTTAAGTAGAATTTTATTTACAAGATGGGCAACTATTAATTTGACTTTTTTTTATACTCTTAATTTACTATTCACCTCTCCCTCCCATTTTTGTAGATACTGGAGGCTGTTTTATTTGTTCTGTGCATTGGGTTGGTTTGCTTAAAAAGAAAGAAAGGAAAAAAAAAGGACTTAAATATAATCTATAAATTTCTGAGTAAATGTGAGTAAATGAGATTGGAGGGGGGGAAAAAATCCTGAAGAATTGACGGGTGGTTGCTGTCCATACGCTGACCAGTGAAATCCACGTTACCCCTAAGCAATATAAAATTGCCTTCTTGAATGTTGATAGAATTTGTCTGAGAACTGAAAGGCAAAAGGCCCTTCCTTCCGAGTGATGGCTTTGGATATAATGCAATTTATCTGATACAACCCTCTACTTCAAAAGGGAGCTGTTTCTTATTTGGCTTGGATTATGTTGTGTGTGAGATGCCTTATATTATGTACATGATTTAATAGCTTGGCATGAGTTTTTAGAAGTGCTAGGCCAATAATTTCTTTTATCTAGAATGCTATTTTCATTGAGCTTTGTAGAATGCTTTGCCAAGGTGTGGGATTTTCTTGCTTTGTTCTTCACTGGCTACTCTTGTCCTCTTCTAGGATGCGGTAGGACACATTGAAAGACATGCTGAGGATGACAGCAGGATTGATTCATGAAGCTTTTCACCTCCCACATTGGGAAGTAATTTTATACATCAGAATTATTCCAAATAACCATTTCTTCAACCTTTCCTTATTTTCTTTTCCAACTTGGAATGCAAAACGGGAGTGGGGCTCGAAGGCCTTGCTGCAGAGACTGCAGATTGTATTGCACTCTGTAGAAATAAGGCTGGTCTGTTAAGACTTGGCCCAAATGGAAGATTATTGCAAGTTTTTAATGCATTGACAGATAAGAATATTCCCCCCTCTTGTCTGCCTTGGTTTTTTGAAGAAGTGTATTCTGAGAGTCTTTTGCAAGTCCAGAGGGGTGTTGAGATTACAATGAGTGCTGATGTTTGCAGACTCACTTTAAAACCTGTTAAGTGTCTAACTAAGACATGTCTGTTTTTATGTTGTATCCAGTTTTTTAGCCAATTTTAATAAAATTCTCTGCAAGTAGAATATCACAAATTCTGAAAGCATAACCTGAATGTCCAGTGTACATTTTGGCTTTCTTCATAAGAAAAAAAAACAAGGTATTTTATGGAGAGCTGGAATAAATTAATTTTTTTATATTACTCTAATTTATGCCTATTTTTATTCTTTGTCTAGAAAGTGCTGTAACTGGCACAATATCTGCAGACTGCCCTCCAAATTCTGCCTCCTGAGGTGGTTTTAGAGGAAAGCAGTCACTTCTTGAAGAGATGTGCCAGTAGAAGCAAAACAAACCTGACGGGGCTGCACTAGCCCACCTGGTCACTTGAATCTCTTGAAATATAGGTACCTTTGTACAAAAAAAGAGGGACTAGTGTCAACTCTTTGGCTTTACAATTAAATACCAGCAAAATCACTGCTATCTTGATACAAGATAAGTTGGATTCCTGGTTTTATTTGGTAGCTCATCTTGCCAAATTATCCCATCAGTGGGATCAGGTAGGGAATCTTAACCACTGACCTTGTAGTCCTGTATCTTCGTGGTGTCGCAAACTAACAGAACTGTAACGGCATGAAGTGTCCAAGTGCATCCACTTCGGAGTTGTATTTCTGTTGTGTTGAAGCAGGGTTTCAAGCAGAGGCTGGGGTTGCAAAATGCACGTCACATGGGAAAGAATTGTTTCCACAGATGCATATCATGTACCACAGAGAAGCTGCTGCAGAGGGCAAGACACTTTCTACTGCCCAGGGCTTCTTTGCAGTTGCCCCTGGGGGTGGCAAACCTAATTTGTCCACAAGGGCAGTGAAACACTTTTTTTTTTCCCATTTGAGATGTTGTCTTTTATCCAAGAGCCTTTTGTTCCCTTTTGCCTAACCTGCAGCTGAGAATAAAAAATCAGAGGTTCTTTGAAACTGTATGCAGAAGATAAAAATAACCCAGTCTCCAAACTGTGAGTTGCTTATAAATTCTTCTAGTGATTTGCAAATCAGTAGAATGTGCTCATTTTACTAGATGTTGCATTCACTACTAGTTTGAGGCTCAGGTACACCAAGCTCAGACAAAATGTGTTTTATAGCCTTGTTCTTTGATCACAAAGAAACTTTTAAAGGCCAAGAAGTGACAGAGGGAGCCCATGGGGCTGCTCGGCCACTAACCAGGAGACTTCAGGGCCTTCTCTGAAGTAACCTGCTTCTACATTGCCTCAGCTGAGGAGTGTAACTTCTCTGCAATTCCTTGACATTCATGTGTTTTCTTCTCAAGAGGGGTAGGGGTAAGCTAGGAATGAGGTACAGTAGCATCCTATGTCAAACACGTAGGAATCCTCATGCTTCCAAAGCCCTGCTATGGTTTTTTATGTTTGTTTGTTTTGTGGGAGTTTTCTTGTTAAACTCTTTGGGAGCAGGCAAAGAAAACCAGTATGTGACTCAGAGCTAGTCTGAGGGATTTTTAGGCGTATAAATCATTTCCAAAACTATTGATATTTGAGAATTTTTGAACCATAAGGAGGGAGCATGTGAAGGTATGAAATAGTGTGAACTTTTCCAGCTGTCCTTCGTGGCTGTGCTTGAAGTGAAGGTGTGGAGCTGTGTATTCCAAGGACAAGCATGGGGAGTGTTTGTATAATGCTGGAAGCTGGTGTGTGAGAGCAGATTTTTGCAGTTCTTTGTGTTCCTTCAGCTGGTGAGTGTATTCAGGAATGCATAAAGGTCTTCCTCATTAAGTGTCGATAACAGGTAGAGTTATTACACTGTATTTGCATTCCTGTTTGCTTATAGGTTTTACCTAGTTGGTATCAGCAGGCTTCCCTTTCCTATAGTCTGTTTCAAGGTATCCAAGATGTTTCCTTATCTGTCCTTGAAAACAATCCTCCCTTTTAAGGCTGGACTTTAGAAATCCAGCTTTAGCAGCACTGCCTTTGCTATTTGGTAGGTCATACCAGATACGTCTTAAAAGAATCTTAAAATGAGCAAGAGGCAGGGAGATTGCAGAGCTGGGCGAGTGTGTGTAAAATTTTGCTTTATTAAAGAAATTTGTTTGGGGGCTCAGAGGAAAACGCTGTGCTGCTGTCCTGAGCGTTGTCCTGAGGGCATCTTGAAAGCTCTTCTGCTTCATCATGTGGAATACTCCAGGCTTGGAGCTGCTGTTTGTTCAACTGGAATTGCGTGCAGCTTTCGTTAAGGGCCCTTCTTCTGGCGGCAATTGCACGATAGCCGGTAGGCAAATGCCGCGGCTTCGGAGCCGTTAATCCGAGATCCTCGCCAGTCTTGCCTCTTTATTAGGGTTCTGCCTTCTGATAGCCCCCAGTCAGATAAAGAGTGGAGTAACTTTGGGAATGGGAGATTTCTCCAAATTTTGGAAAGAGTAGCATTTGTGAGGAAAGCAATACAGCACCTCTGCAGCCTGTATTCAAACTGGTTTTATTCTTTGTGCAAGTAAAATGTTGTGAGTGGAAGAGTGACTAGAGGTGTGGGGGGTGTTTTGTGTTTAGGTGAGGTTTGTGAGATTTTTATATTACTCAAATACTGAATAACGAGCTCTGAACTTAGTATATGGTTGATTAAAATGGCGGTTGTATTGGCTGCAGGCCGCCATTTTCCTCCTAGCAGCACTGACGTTGTGTTTAACCACACTGTGACCTTCCCCCATGGATATAAAGTGCTCACATCCATAGTACTTCATGCTATAGAGCAGGCCAGGAGTTACCCAAAACGGTTTTGCCATTCTCTTCAAACATGTGAGAACCACCACCAAAATTCCCCATGTACACTGAATCCCAGGGTAATGCGGACATAATCTTGGTCTAGGTTTTTGGTTCTTTTTTTCCTCCAAAATAGTGAAAAACAACAGCAGACTGACAGTGCAGTAGTATATGGCTTAATGCTGCTGCCTCAGCTCCACACTGGTGACTTGTGGTCAGCAAGGGATATTTTAATACTTTGCTGCAAAGCTGCCTGCCCCTTGTCTCCCTGTGGAAAGGGGCGGGAGGGAAAGCTGTCAAATCGGTTGGTACGAGGTGCATTAAATACCCCAGCTTCTGTTTACCTGGTGTAACTTCTGTGTGAGGTGCAGGCTATATAAAAGATGCATGAATTGACTACAAAAATAGCAGGGCTTTGGTTGTGCAGTGCGTTCACAACAGTGCAGTTTTAAATGCACATTTTCAGACTGTACACTCTATTACTGCTGGATCAAGATAAACAGTATTGGAAAACTCTAAACTTGCAATAAATGGTAACTTCCCTGGACAAACATGTGGTTTTGAGAAAATATTGTTTCCGTTTTAATTGAAACCCAGGTACAGATGGATCTCAGTTCTCAGGATTTGTACGGTATTATTACTCACACAGTCCACAGTCCAGAATTGCAGAATATGTAAGGAAGGATAAGAGAAGGTTTTGGCTCTTGTTTGTAAAATATTTACTAGTGACAGTGAAGAGCAAACTGTGTAGGTAACGTTTTGTTATATGCACCTGCCAGCTTCTCAGTTTCATTTTGCTGTAAGCGTTTAACAGTCTTTCTGAAGAATGAAAGTGGAATAAAACAACATGACTGATTATTTAATAACTTAAGCTGTGTAGCACGTGCACAGATTGACTGTGTTTTCCTCTTTCATTTTGGTACGAGGCTGCAAGCATAATAATGAAACTTTACACAGGAGAAAAAAAAGAAAGAAAAAATAAATAAAAAGTTCTTTATGTGGTTTGTCAGCCTCCTTCTTCTTTGTTTTGAATAGAGTAATTCTTCGGTAAGGTTCTGCAGAACTTGACTTTGTTGTGGATTTGTGTGTTTTAAAGCGGGCTGGATAGATCCCGTCGGGGCAGTGGGAAGCCGGGTATCCCAGCGCCTGTCTCCGGCGTGGGCAGGAGAGGTGTGAGCTCCCGCTTCCCACGAGCAGGATCTGAAGACAACGTTTATTCCAGGAGGGAAGTGGTGCCTCCAGCTGTGACACACGCCGGCCTGCGGCTCCGTGACCGCGGCCAAGGGAGCCTCGCCGGAGCTGCCCAGAGCTCGCGCTCCAGCACGCCAGGGAGGGCCCGCCTTGGGGAGCCCGTCCAGAATCCTGGCCAGGGATTTTTTAAATGGGGGAAATTATAGTTTTATGGAGATAGCACAGACTGGAACCCAGGGCTCTTAGCAGTCCAGTCCTCCTGAGAGCTTGATTTTAATTAAAGCAAAGTTCAGCTTTATAGCCAAAAGGTGGTGGGGGTTTTGTTTGTTTTGTTTTCCTCATAACACTGTCAGGTAAATGTGCTACTTGGCAGAATAACTTTCAGTGGATGCAAGAATTTTTTTTTTGCAGTTGCACTTCAGAGCAGTGGCTTGCTTTTTACTTCACGGTGCTGGAGAACTAAAGCCCAGATAATCGCATTCTAGTGAGAAAAACAATTGTACTTAAACATTCCAATAGTCTTCCCTAAATGACCACGCTATCATAAAGTACCTATGATTTTCTTAATGTCTGAAGCGGAAGGCACAAAATAACATAAATAAATAAATATTTCTGAAATAACAGAAATAACAGAATACCCTCAAGAACTATTTTTATCTCAGCTTGAGTGTGATGTTAATCATTGTAGTGGTGGACAACCTATGCCAAAAATCCCCTGTATAGTTGCTCTCTGTTTTGGTCAGCTATCTTTTAATTTATTGATCCATTAATTTTTTGCTATGGTGCAATTAGAAATTTTTATCTCCTGTTGCAATTTTCATCAGATCTAGGAAGCTGATGTAGTAAGGAAGGTAGTTATTAAACCTTGACTTGCACATTAACACAACAATCCCCCAAATTAATAACATAGAAATTGAAAATACCTTACAACAGTAAGATGAGATAATTGTACTTCTAAACCTTGCATTAATGCCTCTAGTGTGATGTGCATTTCACTAAGCTCCGAGAAAGCTGAGCTTTTAAATGATAGCCAGTGGGACAAAAATGACAACAGTTGGTTTATAGGTGAAACACATTTTGAAGTTAAAGCTGACTCTGTTAGCTCTTTGTTGCTTCATCCAAACTGCTTCCAACAAAATAGGACTCTGGCTTAAGAGCTGTTTTATTTCTGGAATTGCAAGTTCAGTTCTCTATCTTACATAGAAAGAAGTTACAGTTAAAAGAATGTAATGTGTAATTAAGATAGTATTGGGATAGTAAGTGTCTGAGAAGTAATTTCTTAGTTCTGACACTTGCTGGGGCACTAGACCAAGGTTTAAAAATGTATCTGGGGAGTAGCTTATTTTGCTTGACTTCCACACACCTAGTGTAGGAGAAACCAACTCACTCTCATAGACACATCTGCAACAACATAAATTATTAGGATGTATAATTTTAATGTAGATCTATCACAGCTTCACATGAAATGCTCAGTTGAAATGGGGAAGGGGCTGCAGTGATGGAACCGATTATCAGGATATATCTCAGTCAACTGATTACAAGGTGGTATTAAAAACATTCACAGTTCAGACAGCTCCAGCCTTGCCTTTGTACCAGCCTTGAGAAAGACCCCTAGTTTCCAGCCTAAGCAGAATAGTGGCACATGCTCCATGACTTTACCATGCAGAGAAAGTCTAACTTTGTCATAAATGAGTCCTTGTTGCTCAAAGTTCAACACCAGGAGATGATGCAGAAGTCATTACAGAACACGAGCACTGGTCTCGTGTGGGAGTTGGGTTGTCTCTTGTCAAAGCCCTTCGTGGTCTTCAGCCCCATAAGTGAAGTCTGCGCCGATGGAGGTTGGTGTTTGCGTGTGGGGAGGAGCAGAGCTGCTCACGTTGAGCAGGTACCTTGAGGGCGTCCTTATGCTACGCGTACATCGTGAGCTGCAGCCACTGGAGGAGAAGTTGGAATTTAAGAGGAATACAGAGCAGGAGAGCTAAGCTGACCTCTATTATCAGTTAATACATTTACAGTATGTTAAACTGCCTCACAAAAAAAAAAGACATTCAAAATGTTTTTGAAAAACATTAATGATGATACGAAGAAACTGCGGTGTGCCTTCCAGGTGTCTTGCACTGCAGCCATAGCAGGCAGAGCTGTACACGTAGCTGGCAGGCACATATCTGTACCTTTTCCATGAAAAAATCAATAGCAACGTTTTTGGCAGGTTTTGTGGACTCATAGCAACTGGGTGACAGTTTCAGACCAGCTCTGATAGGCTTCCTCAAGAATACATGAAATGAATAATAGGATGAAAACTTAGTGCCATGACACTGTGTTAGAAATACCAGAAAAAGAGTATTTACCTCTAAGACATTGAGTTTAATGATTCCATCCCCATCTTTATCGAAGGCGTGGAATGCTCCTAAAGCAAGGAAAGACAAATAAAGGGGATCGAGTGAGTCCTTGTGCTTGCAAAGGGTAATGATGATCCCATAGAGGAAAGCAAATTATGCTCCTTATGTGACATGCAGATGTGTGCAGACATGTACCTGGTTACCAGGTATTTCTGTTATGCTTTTCTTTAGCTGATACTGAAGAAATGGCTTATTTTGGGGGAGGTAGGACGGATATGGGGTAGTTTTGATGTATCAATCACAAAAATGTATTTCTGAGAGAGCAGAAGGGCAGCGAAAGTAGGCGAGCCACTCACTGAACATGGCATCCAGTCGCACGAAGCAGCAAATGAAGCTGTCGAAGTCGATGTTCATGTTCTTGTCGGCGTAGCGCATCGTAATGATGTCGTAGAGCTGGTTGTTCAGGCGAAACCCTGCGGAGGGGGAGATGATAAATTTGCTATGGGAAACCTGCCGCCTACATAAGCAAGTGCACCAAAGATGCACTTTGGTGAGAGAAGATGATGTGATCAGTAAATGTACAATGCTTGTGCTCCGCGTTTTTGAAAAACTCTGGTCAGGGGCAAATAAAGTGATTTTGGAATTTTTCTAGGGTCTTTTGAAGGCTGCATGACATTCCCATTTCTGCCCTGTAACAGTGACCAAAATGAGGTTTTGTCTCCATCTCCTCCCTCCTTCTGCAGCTGTTGGGCAGGGCCTATGGGGGCAAGTACCTGCGTCATTGACTGCATTGCGCATCTCATAGCTGTTGATCGTTCCAGAGTGATCCGTGTCATAGCGCTTGAAGATTTTCTGGAAAAACAACAAAAAAGTAAAAACTGGGATATGTGCTTTAGGCACTCGAAGGTTTTGTCATCGGCCTTATATTCCTACTTGGCCGTCTAGGGTGTTAGCACAGGCCCAAAGCATAATTATTCAATCTTACACCATGAAAGGCAAAGGGCTCTCTCACTTCAAGACCCTCCTTGCTTGACTTGAGTTTATATTGTAAATCCTCTCTCTTGATTGTCATAATTAAAATATTTGTGAGGCCTGGATCTAATTCCCATCATTCTCTTCTTCATGCCCATGTGCATCCATTAAGTTCTGATGAGGGAAAGCTTTATACCAGTGTTGAGGTAACAGTGGAGCTTTAGAGATGTGAGTTGTTTGTTTAGGCAGTGAGAAGGATGAAGAAAGTTATTAATTTTCTTTTTAAAAGCTTGTTTATAATTTTTAAAGGTTGTTATTGTTGTGTTATTATAGTGAGCATAGAGGTTTTTTTTCCAACGCAAGCTTTTGTGCTGTGGGAATTCTGCAGAGTAATACTGTGAAAACTCAGCAATACCTGCCAGCTTTTAATCTTGTCCCAGAGGTGCCGAAATTCATCGAAGTTTATCTTCCCCGAGCCATCAGTCTGTGGTGCAAATGTTCAGGTAAAAAATTACATATTTTAGAGGGATGAATGTGAAGCCTAGTTCAAGGTTTCTTCAGCATTAACAGTTGGCTGAAGCGCGTAGTAAAATATTTGTGAACAACCTTGGCAAATTTGAACTATATATGTTACGAGGGTGTGAAGCCCCATTTCTTTGTGGTGAAGGAAAGATTTTTTCTCTTCTAGTTACTGTAAAGTGCTTGTGAGTAGGATGGTCCTTCCAAATGCCTCCAGATGTGAAGTTTCTCCCCTGAAGCTTTAGCTGAGCTTTGTCCTAGGATGAAGCTCCTCTTAATTTGCTTAAAATGAAACTAAAAATAAGCAAAGTATTGTCTAAAACTACTTTAAAATGTATTTAGGCTTTAACCGTCATGTTTTAGGTTGTAGTTCCAGTTTTGTTCTGATTGTTTGAATGTGGCTACGTCAAGTAGGAAAGCTGAGTGGTGTTGTGTTGGAGAGGAGCTTCTGTGGCCCCTTGTGTTTTACTGTGTTTGCTCCGAGATGCTTTCTGTATGCTGCAGGTGGTGATTATAAAGTAGAATATGTTGTATAATATGTTGTATAGTATAATATGTTGTATAGTAGAATATGTTGTATAATATGTATTATATGTTGGAAATGTAAGAGAGAAGTGCATAGAGTTTGTTGGAAAATAAAACCTCACTTACATAAATTTCAAAAATGCTTAAAAGAAAAA
>JAVCKT010017066.1:0-10421 GCA_032273925.1 Rhynchotus rufescens
TTGGTCAAAGACAAAAAAACAAAAAACAGTAACAACAAAACTCTTGCCTTTTTGTCACCAGAAAACACCACAAGCTGGAATTCAGACAGAGATCAGTAGCTTTCTGACAGCTCTAGTCCTGTGGCTTATTAATATTATTACCCATTTCTCTCCAACGAATACAAACTAAGTTTGGAAGTGTGTTACTTAGAAAGTAAGGATTTTAACAGAATGCCAAGAATCAAGCAAAAAATAGTCAAAAAAGTGAAGACTTACTGGAATATCCCACTAGAGCAAAGGCTTGGTTTTAGCTCGGGGTAAATTGCAAAAATGGATCCCACTATATGGCAAAGTTTTCAAGAAACATTCTTACTGACACAAAAGAAAAATAAAAGAGGGAGAGAAAATGCAAACATCAGTGAGAAAGTGTGATGGACAGCAGAAGAGATTCCTTTTATTTTGCTTTGCCTGTATTTGCTGTGCATCACCAAAAACAACTGTGCATCACCAAAAACAACTGTTTTGATTAAAGCAGTATAAATTTGGCATTAATCTGGCTGGAACCCTCCTTGGATTCTTATTTCTAAGTTCACTTAGAAATAGTGAACTGCTCTGCTCCTTCTCAGATCACAGACTGTCTTCTTGTATCTCTTTCAGTGCTCCAGCCATATTGAATCTAACAATTAAAATCTCCTATTTTCTAGGCCAGGAAGACTAGAGTCCTAGAAACTGCAATACCTGTGCTTAAAGGTGGCCAGCAATTTTTGTTACAGCATTGTAAGACTACATATCACAGTTAGAGTACAAGCAGCAATCAGGAGAATTATTCATCATGGAAACTTTGCTACAAGGAAAACTCAATAGGCAGAGCTTTCTTCTCCCTTTGACTGATATACTACCTAAGAAATTATATTCTGCATTACTGAACATCTGAAAAATACTACAGAGAGCTATTTGCAAATTAGCTTAATCAAGAAAGTGAATTAATGATGTAAAATCAAGGAAATAACCTTTATTCTTCACATTTATGGGTTGTATTTTTTAAGCTAGTACTGAAATGTCCTGGAAAAAAAAAAGTATTTCTGGATTCCTACCACCACCACACACACAAGTATATTTTTAACATCAAAACTAACTGTTTTAAGTCTTATGGTATGTTCATCATAGAGATAGGGAACTTCTCCATGTCTCTATGCAAAAGCAGTAGGTAGAGATCAACTCTTGAAGCAGAAATATCTCCTTTCAACAGTGTTGAAGCAATTAACACATACTTCAAATTAGGAAATTTCAGGTTATACTGTTTTACACCATATACACAACTACTGCACTTTAGTCTTGTGAGTCTTGTGACTAATTCTGAAGTATCAGAGTTTCCTCTTTTAGATATCCATGATTTTCCAACAGAAAAAATATAAAAATAATAAATGCCAGTGGAGAGATATATAGCACGGATGTACATTCAGGCTGGTATTTGCATTTACTATGTTGGCCACATCTCATTAATACAAGGTTTTGTTTGGCCTCACTAAACTAATCATGAGGCATTCACACCTGTTTCAACATCATCCCAGTATCTCCGGACAAAAATATGCTGCAAAATTGTATACATATGCAGCCATTTGACAGACTATCCATCAAGAGATCACAAATAGTTTAGTGCTAACATATCCAAAGTTGAAAAACTGACTCGCATATGCTGGCTGTGTGCTTGCTCTTTTTCTATTCCCTTCTTTCTTTCCATTCCAACCATAGGGAAAATCTCACTCCCTAATGGCTACAGAACAACAAATACAGAAAAAACAGCTATCTGAGTTTTGAACTGCATGCTAACATGCATGATAAATGAAGGGGAAAGAAGAACACTAATAGCTATATGTTGAAGAACATTTGTATCTAAGTGAAAGAAATCTAAGTTTTCTACATCTGTCTTTTTCTCTCAGAGCAGTAAGAGAATTCCCCATCCTTGTCAGTTTTCTTTAACAGCAGAACTTGCCACCAGACTCATGTCTTCCATGAGGATCAGCTGAAGTATTTCAAAGCAGGGAGAGGGAGAGAAATCTCAACTGGTGTTTCCGAGAAAAACAGTTCTCAAGAATTCCCACTAGATGCAGCATCATCTGGTGTGTTCGGATGGAAAAACATTAAATTATTGAAGCACCAGAAGAGTATCCCACTAAAGTTGAAGTATAGCAGTACTTCTATATATCTTATTAAAGCTTTGAAATGCCTGGCACAGGCTCAGCATTACTATACAGATGCTTTACTCTCTCAGTCCACACAGGTTTAACTGGCCACTCCTTATATACCAGCTTGTGCTCAGGGCTCCAGAGTAGCTAAGAGTATCTTCATTCTTTCTCCAGCTATTCAGCTTGGAAACTAATACATTTACACAAGACTGGTGCCAGAAAATTACTGGATGGTGGTCAGTTAAATAAAGCATTTGGCACAGTGAGACACATGCGGTACCACAGGTCTTTACACTTCATGATTTCTCTGCTATATTATTACTAACACAATTACTCTGGGACAGTTGTTGAGAAGTGCAGCAGAGAAAGTGCTGGCTAGAAAGCTGTCAGCTGCACATACGAAGAAAAGGTCCCCGTCTGCCGCAAAAAGGTTTTCATTTTAATTCCTGAATTGCACTCGGTTAGTGACAGGCAAGGGACAGATATCCCAGGTGGTGTTTTCATACAGCCTCACACTGCACATGGCAGCAGAAGCTTTCACTGCTGTGAGCAGAGCAATCACCTCAATCCTCTTCACTCACTCCCCTCTTCCCCAGATGAATCAGGAAGTGAGTAACTATGTTTGTTTTTGTTTTTAAATTTAGTGTTTTGGGGCAATTCCAGCAGGAGTCCTCTCTTCCATCATTAAACATACCATTGCATTATAACTGTACTTCCTCACTCTTTCCATTTTTAGTTAACTTTTTTGTTGCATTTGTTCCAGTCTTCGTGTTTTCCCCGCAAGGCTCTTCATCTCCTTTCAGAAGCTACAGACCATGGATACTCTGAGCTCCACGTCAACTGCAGCCATTCTGTGTGGACAAGAGTCCCCTGCACGTTCTCTGCAGACTCTCTGAGGCCTCCTCACCCAGGGTCCTGGCAGGTCTGAATTCCTCTGAGAGCCTTCCCAGATAACAGTTCCTGCCTCTCCTACCAAGGGAATTTCAAAATGAAAGTCAAGGAGCACTATGATACCTCATCTTCTAGAAACTTTCATCTCTACTCAGGCAAGTAGTCAAAATGCTCCCATCTGCCTCCATGCAATGACCCTAATCACATCAGAGAAGTCATACAATCTTCTTCAGGAACTAAGCTAAATGCAGGAGAATACAAAAGGTAACAAGTGATGACTCTCCTCCATCAAAGAAAAACACTTGGGCTGGCATTTACTAGGCCAAGGTCAGGGGATTTGGTTTTGTGTTCTTTTGAAATACCTTGGGTTCACACTGCTAAGTTAGGGTTATGATTTGTTTAGGCTATCAGCAGGCAGAGGCTGTTAACTGTCTGTGGTCATACTTTCCTAAAATGTTTGTGGCTGCAGGTAAAGCTGCAGTTGTAGCAAAATCAGCCCTAGGGTGTCCTATCTGTATTGAGAAGTTATAATGCACACTGGCTATGGCTACTCTTCATTCTCCTTCCCTCTTTAACCCAGCTTCTAACCACCTGATTTCCCATACCCTTGCCCAGAGTAGAGGAGAGAAAAGCTAATCGGTCCTATCCATAAATGCTGGGATTTGGGGCAGGTTATCATGTGATAAAACACACTGATGAACCAAATGCATTTGCCAAATCCCAAATTAGGAGGGAGGAAGAAAGGAAGAAGACGTACCAGAACAGGCTGCCCAGGGAGGTTGTGGAGTCTCCTCTGGAGGTCTTCCAAACCCGCCTGGATGCCACCCTGTTCCATGCCTGGAGGAGGGGGTTGGACTAGATGATCTCTAGAGGTCCCTTCCAACCTTAACCGTTCTGTGATTCTGTGACTGGCCAAATGTTGCCGGGCAAGCAGAGCCCTTGGCTCTGTAGATTTGACTCGCTGATCTGTTAAATGGATACAGCATTTGTTTCACATCTCCCCAGGTCAATGTAAATTACCCTGGAAGTTTAGAACAGCAGCCGTGCAGCATGTCTCATCAAAAATAGCTAATTGGTCAGAAATAATAGGAACACAGAACCTCCACGAGCTGTGGAAAAACTGCCTGTACAAGGCAAGTCATTGGTGGGACCAGACATAAAGTCAAATGAGACCGCAGGTAGCAGCAAAAGAGAGAATTTGGGGGCAGCCACCACTACTGGAATACCTAAGAACAAAGCGTAGATATTTACTTGGATGCAGGCTGATCATTTTACAAGTGAGTTGTTGCTTATTTCTGTTCTGCAGGAAGCATGGGAGGAATTTCTCTTTTGCCTCCAGCTTTCTCTGTTAATCTGAGAGCCCACCTCAGCAGCTGAACATAGCCACAAGCAGAGCTGAAACCAGCAAAGACCTGCTTAAAAACAAAGCAGCAAAGAGCATCCTAATGTTTACATCATGTATGATTTTATGCTGCTTCAAGTTGTGGCTTGGACTGTGTATGAGACAGAGGAACACATCCTGCCAGCAACTGAGCAACTTGTTAAGACTCACAAACACTTTTACTAAAAGTACAGGATGTTTGTTTTTAAACCATACATAAGCACAACAGTTTTCCATTTTATATTCACCTCTTTTCTTCCTTTAGCAACAGGAGGACTGGATTTGAGAGTTTTCATTTTTTTTCTTTTTAATTTGCAAAAATGTACATGTATAGAAACAAATATAAACCTGGTGTGAGAGCTGAAAAAGTTTGACCTCAGCTTCATGGACTAGATGATCTCTAAAAGTCCCTTCCAACCTTAAGTATTCTATGATTCTATGATTCATCATATGGCTACTGTGAGTATTCTCAGGTCTTCTGTGGACCATCCCACATCCTACTAAACGGAGAAGAAAAGAAAGAGCTTCTTTTCTCTTTGAGTTGTAGAACATGAAAAAGTCAATTCAATATACAAAAAAAAAAAAAAAATCATCATTTTATCTAAATATTTCTGCTCTTCTATGATGCATCTGAACACCTTTCCTGATTCTTAGTTCTTGTCTGAATGGTTCACACAAGAGGAAACTACAGATTGGCTAAGGAAAATGTGTCTGGGGAAGATGAGAACTGGCAGCATCAAAGGACACTGATATTTAGTTGAGTGCTTCAGATGCTGGCTTCCTTCCTCAGAACTTCTCACCTTATCCAAGGATATATGGGTCGTTTAAGATCAGTCACTCCTATGAGGCCTGAGGTCTTGGAAACTCAGCTCACGTACTCTGCTTCCATGCAAATCCATCGGACACAGCATGTATCAAGTAAAGGTTTCCTAGTGCCCTAAAATAGGTAGGAGAAGGAGGCATACTTTTCACTTAGCTTTTCATCCATTTCTCTCTTCCCCACAAGACTGAAGTAGAATCAGCTCCCAACTATCTGTTGCAATATTCAAGGACTATAAAATATTTTCCCATATTTGCAAAGGCCATCATAGAAAATATACAGAGCATTTTCTCTTCGAGTGCTTGCTATCAGACACAAACCATAAAATAAACCCTCACACCTACAGAGAGAGAGAGAGAGAGAGAGAGAGATGGAGAGACCTGGTCCCTGAGCCAAAGCTAAGTGCATATGTGTTGTACCAAATAACAGTTGCTGCAAGTAACGGCAACGTTCACAGAGTGCAGGTAAAACAGTTTTAATGATTAGAAGAGACAAGTTTTTTTTTATGGAACAAAATTTTTCTGGAACAAAAGAGCAACAACATGTGTAGCATTAGGAGTTCCAACTCACTAATTCCCACAAAAGGACCTGAACTGAACACTAAAGCATTAATTTCAGTGAAAAGGATGTATTTTATTTAGAGATAGGAGTCACAGCAACCATCTTTAGGGTAAGAAATTCTAAAGTGACTTGCATTCTAAAATCTCAAATACATAAAGGCTGGTTGACTACATGAATGTTAAAATGCTGTTTGCTGGGGGAAAAATACAACTGAGAAACATTTTCTATTATAACATAAATGTGTTGAAATGTAATACAATATACAAAAATGTGAAACCACTCTCCCTTGCATCCTTACGCCACAGAACATTATCTTACCCATCAGGCATTCATATACATATGCAATATACATGTATATAAATACTCATATATATAAGCAAGCTGCATTATTTGACTTGAAGCGTAAACATGTGCTTAACAGAGACAAGTGTGACAGCCTGGACTCCTAATCTTTCCATTAGCAGCCTCCCATGCCCATTACTCTGTCTCACTGGATTTCCTGCTATGTCACAGTGTGAACAGCTTTTGCAGCAGAATGAGCAGAAGAGCACTGAGATTTACATAACAACTGGACTCAGTCTTCAAGAAGCAGCTGTACAGTAGGCTAAGGGATGGTTTGCTCATACAGTAGGAATCCAGGCTATAATCATCCTCATGACAGATTGCTAGGAGTCTTTCGCTTCTTTCATTTGCCAGTTATCAAGCTCAGAGATTTACATGAAACACCTGAATGAAATATTAAGCTTCATATGAAAGTGTGTTGCGTTAGCTGGAAAGTCATGCTCAGGACAGGTGAGAAAAAAAATGACATCCTTTTCTGTATCTAAAATGCCTTTTAAAAGCTGAGCACTTGAATGGTTTACAACTATGATCTTCTTTACCTCTGTGATTCTTCATCCCATGTTTACTTCAAACACACTCAGGACAATTTGCATGAATGATACTTTAAAATCATTAATGTGATCTCAATTAATCCCAGGTTACCATCAGTGGATACTGCTGCACTGAATGACATTGTCAGGATGGAAATTTGATTCTGAACATTAGAAATTAAGAGACCGATTAAGAAGAACAGAACAAAGTGCTGACTGCTAAAGAAAAGTTAGTTGTAGCTTAGTAATAAAGTAATACAGGAATAAGGTCAAAGTCAGGCTAAAATGGACAATCTAGTTACTAATTCAATAATAAAAATTTTTTTCTTTAGTAATATGAATAAAAATAGTACAATGATAGACCAAATAGAGCCAGTAGGAGCTACCTGCACACCTGAGAATGACTGAAAAAATAAAAATTTTCCCTCTGTTTTTAGTTATGAAAGATAAATCTTGAAGTCTGTATCTACAGCAGGATTTAAGAGAAAGACTTCAGTTCAGGCAAAATCATTCCCTGAAGTTGGGATCAAAGTCTCACCTGGAAACATGCACCTTGCAGCTTGGCAGAAGGTTGCAGACTATAGCAAAACTTGAGTTTTGTGAGTTTTTATAAAGACTTTTATTGCATCTTCAACTGTGACTCAGAGGTCAGGCTGCCTTCCAGATGTCAAGTCATTCCTGTAAAGTATGGGAGGCATACAAGCTATTCAAATAATGGTTGTCAGAATTCTTATGCATTTTTCTGCTTTTGGCTGGCATTTTCTAAATTTATGTATCCTGAGGCAAATACTTGGCATGAAGAATTTAAATCCAAATGGTTAAAGCCTGACAAACCTTTGAGCAACTGAAAACAGAGTCTGGTAATGGGAAGTGTCAGACAACCTTAATAATAGGCGACCAGCCCTGTCTGCAGTATGCATTGTAATGCCCTAATGATTGATGATATCAGACTTGAAATTTCACAGTTAAATAGCTGCAGTACTGTTAATACTTTGCGAAGAAGAATGAAATTACACTCCATCTGGTATGTATGTAAAGCCTAAGATTAAAGTCTGCAAGACATGTTAAAATAATGCCCATCACAACAAAATGAATTAAGAATGGAATTCACTTTGCTTTTTAAAGTAAGGATTATAATTTGGACATCAATAATTGATTTGACATTGCATAATTTGCTTCACTGAAGTATGAGATATGGCAACTTTCACAGATCTAAAGATACTTTTTTGTTTTGTTTTGTTTGTTTTCATTAAGAGCATATTTATTACAAATCACCTTCTTAATTATTCAGGGTCCAGCTTCCATCTGAACCCGACATTCCCATGATTGAACTTTAAAGGCCTCAATGGGCCAGGACAGTATGCTTCAAGGTAGAATAGAAAAGCATCAAAAGGAACAGAATCCTAAAAGTGTGCACCTGGATATTTGTATTGGAAATGCTTGCAGCCATATTTCAATGAGGTAAGCAGGAATACTACTACTACTGGTTCAACCAACACGGCTCAAATTTTGTTATTCATGAATAAGCCAGAGGGCAAAAACATTCATAATGATATTTGTCCAAGAAAGTACTGTGTAGGAAACTGCACTTAGCTCAGAGCTATTCCCTCAGCAGGAAAAAAAAAAAAAAAAAAATGGCTGCATTTGAATAAATTATTTTTGGTGAATTATTCCATTAGCTGTTGTCATAATAATTATATTATGATTTTTTTGTGGTGTGCATCAGAAAATCTCTGTTCCATACTGTAGCTTCATTCAATTTGTTGTGGCTGGAAACAACAATTAAACATCACTTTGAATGAACCTGATTATCTGGAAAATACATATATTGGATAATGTTGCTACAAAGACGCTGTGAACCAAAGCAAAACTTGCTGTGAGTTTGTATTATGAAAAACATTTTTCAGATTTATGAACAGATCTGCGGACACAACCAGCAATACTTGGAGTAACAATGACATCGTAGCACTGGGCTGAGGGAACCCCATCACTGCTAGGAGAGTTTTGATTTGTTATTTTTGTGTATTATAAAGACTCTTAAATTAGCACTGGTCTGCAGCAGTTTGGGGTTTTAGTTCTCTGGAGAAGGCCTGTATGAAAGCCTAAGTGCAAATGCCTATGTCTTGTGGTGGCAGCACCTGCCTTGTGCTGGCACCACTGCTGCTCTGAGGGTTTCTGCAGCTTTCTGCTATACAACCAGAACCAAGCTCTCAAGAACAAGAAGGTAAAAACAAAAATCAGGAAGGTCCTTCATCACCTGTTAAGATGTTGTGTACTTTCACGCTAGTGAATAAAATACCAAAGGAAGGAAAACTCATATGCATAATCAGCAAAGAGGAGAGCACCAGCAGCTGCACTGCCAGGCTTTGCTGTCTGGACAGTCAGGACACTGCAGGATGAGGACTGAAGTAATCATAGGGCCGTGTAGGTGCAATCTGCAGGAACTCAAGCAAATCCCTCCTTTTGCTCTGGTTTGGGTGGGTTTATCCACTCCTGAGTTCTGGTTTCCTGTAAATCCAACGACTCAAAGCAGAAGTCAGCCAAACACAGTGTTTTCACATGTTTCAAGCTGAAATCATTCTGTTTCACACAGTGTTCATTCGTAAACATAAACTGGCCCAAGGGCACTCAAATATTGGCATACATTTTAAAAGAAATACAATTTTTTCATCATAAACAGACCCAAATTGCTACACTCCCTCTCCAAACCAGAGCAAACCAGATAAGGATTCATCAAAAGAGTTCATCATAGAAATCTCTTGCAAAGCATAGATTTCTGGGACATGAAGATGGAGAGGACTTTGAGATCCTCTTGTCCATCCTTGTGCCAGAAGCTAGAGTTGGTTGTTCAGGAGGAGCAAGAATTTTCTCCAGAGATGCCTCAGTAGACTCCCATGATCATCTTCATACATGCAAGAAAAGTGACATGTTTTGCCAGAATGCCACATGACCATTGGTCTCAGGTCTCCCCTAGGATGGATTTGGTCTCAGATGATTTTATAGGTATACATATTAAATGAAGAGATTGCATTTTAGTCATTCTGGTCTCCCTCCTATAATCAATAGCATTTTTTTCTAATCTATTTCAGATATTTACCAGTATATGGAATGGAACATATCCTAAAAATGTCCCTTTATTTTCACTGACTATGGAGGGATTATAGACAGCCATGTTATATGTAGACATCCACCTTCTGCCAAATTCATCCCATCATAAATATGTTTAAATATGATTTGAAGGGCAGAATTCACCTGATCAAGTGTGGACAGCTGCAATGTTGACAACTCCATTAACTCTCCTTTTGTACTTGGTTCAAGGAAACAGGTGTCTTTAGGGTACAATTCATCTCATCTTGAAACACACAATTAAAATAGGTCATATTTATCACTCCCTAAAAGCATACTCTCTCCACAGACTGTAAGCGGAGCCTGTGAAAAGTGACTGAGATATGGATGTCTGTGCTGCTTTGCTCCAAAGCCAGGTGGGAAGAACTGCACGATGAAAGTGCAGCTATAACACCATCTCAGCTGGTCTATGAAATGCACAGTGACCAGATTGGAAAAGATCATGATGTAACCAACCTGAAAACATGAGGCAACCAAACTATCAAAGACTTCTTTGGAAAACACAGGTGCACATGAACTTTCTCAGCATAAAATCCTGTACTTCTGCAGCAATATCATCTTACCCTGGACTCAATATACAAACATTAACTAAGGCTAAAATAAAA
>JAVCKT010017067.1:0-21133 GCA_032273925.1 Rhynchotus rufescens
AAATAAAATAAAATAAAATAAAATAAAATAAAATAAAATAAAATAAAATAAAATAAAATAAAATAAAATAAAGCAACATATTTTGGGGATTTATAAACAGAAGAAAAACCTCTAGGACATATGAATCCCTTCAGGGCAGCCTTTGGCTCTGTTCTACCTTGCATTAGCCACAGATAAAGTACCACAACCCAACCTGGGCACAATACTTCGGAAAGGTTCCGTATGGAAGTAGGGCAATATGATAATAGATTTCAAAGACAGGAAAGACCTTTGCAAAGAGGAGAATAATGACATGTTCTCCCTGTTTACTTTGCACAGGGCAAAAAGTAATAAACAGAAAAAACAGTTTAAAATTAGAGATTAGAAAAAAAAATCCTAACGGTAAGACTGGGCCAGCTTGCGTGGTGGGGCTGGGCAATGCCCACAATCAAAGTCCCACTTTGATCCCTTGCCCAGCCACTGCGGGCAAGGAGGAGAGGCCGGTCACCGCCAAGGTTCCCTCCAGACCTGTGGGAGCATGAGTGAACCCATGCCAAGCCCTGCGCCTTCCTGCTGCCCTCTGAAGCTTCCTAAGCAAACAGTGCCTGAATGGACAATTTCTGGGGCTGTTCTGATTTAAATCATATTATTTACCTTTCAACAGAATTTGTACACAGTGCAGGCATCAGCCCCTGGTAATCTTCTTCTAGTTCAACACCTACATACAAAGTTGTCTTTTTGATTTAGAGGGGCAGGAAGTCACACTGAACTGAAATTTGCATCTCTCAGTTTATAACAAGCAAGCCAAAAGTATTTTATCGTGAAGTAAATATCTTAGTGCTTGAAAACAGGGTCACCTCTCATTTATAGTTTAATATCTTAACTGCAATTGCCTTACATAGAATTATTTTTACTGCTTGTGCTACTGCTTCACTTATCTACACTATTTGTGCAAATTAAGAGCCACTAGTAGCTTCATGCTGTTAGCATCGCCCATAGCTACTTCCTTTTTCTTCCCCTGTTCATTTTGTTATCTTTTCATTAAGCGTTTTCCATTACCTCCAGACTTAATGGGGTCAATTCACAAAGTGAACAATGAAAAAAAAAAAAGCAAAAAAGCAGTTCTCCCCCTCTACAAAAGTAAATTTTAAAGCAAACAGTGACAATACATAATTTTAGAGACCAGATTGTAACAATGGTAAAAGTGACTTTTTCTTGAACTGGGATTTACTTTTGCAGTTATGGAATGTTTCCAGTTACGTGGGAGTATAAAACAAAGCAGAACTCCAAATACTAATTAACCACCTTTAACTTGTCTTTCTACTGACAAAACATCATTTCCTTACAAACAGATAGAAAGTATCAGAATACATAATAATGTTCTAATCTTCATTACAAATGTAGCAATACTGAGCCTAAGACAATTATGAGCAAAACAAGTGGTTAAACAGCTTTAAAAGTACAATTCCAAAGCCTGAAGTGCTTTTCTGTACACAAAGCATTATTGTGGATAGGCCTCCTGATGGATAGTTACTGTTCCCCTAGGCACAGAGGGTGAAGAACCCTCAGCTAAATACAATGCTAATGGCTATTTTTCTAATTGCTATTTTTAACATATCCTTTTATTATACTCATGCTCAACAAAGCCATTTTTTCCTAAGGGAAAGGCAATTTTTCTAATTTCTAGTCACATTTTAAAATGTGTTTAGTACTTTGGATAATCCAGCTCAGATGATACATGCTACAGGAAGGAGCAGAAGAAAGAAGGCAGGAGAATTCCTGTCTGAACATGACAGCAAGAAAATACTCCACACAATTAACATCCTGGACTGTTTGGAAAGCCAGATACTTCCTCTTGTTCTTTACAAGAAAAAGCAGAAAAAGAAAAATATTTCTACGTTTAATGCAGATTAGTTTCCAATTTCCACATTTAAACCAGGAGCTCACATCAACATCTCAGCAACATACCAGGAACTTCCATATTCCAGATATGCCTGGCCTGCTTTGGCTTACATATGTGATACAGCACATTTGTCTGGATCATCAGCAGTGAAAACAGGATTTCCAGCCCTCCAGAACTGTGAGGAGCTAAAATTTCAAGCTGACCTAATATTCCCATTAGTTCAGCTCATTCACAGGTCATACAGACTCACATTAACTCATAGTCTGACAATTAGAATATGCACAAGCATCATGGCTATTAAAAGAAGTGTTATTTTATGTGTAATATAATACCACCCACTGTAGACTTCATGCAAAACAAACAAACCAACCAATAAAGAATAATAAATCTAGAGCAAAAATCCAGGCTTTATAATTACCCAATATTGACTTGCATAAGAACTCCTTGAAAAAGATTTAAGAATAGGAACATTAATAACAGGTCGTATTTACTTTTCCATTTTTTTTTTTTAAACTCATGCCATTGCTAACTATTTCACAAACCTTGTATAGGTCCCCCATAAAAATGATAACTTTCCCTGTGTAAGTAGGTAGCTAAAATGAATTTCTTACAAGTGTCTGTGGGAATCCTTGCGAATTGTATGTTCATAAAATAGTATTATGTTCATCTAAAACTGAAAATCCAAATTAGCTGCAAAATCCTGTCATTATAGTAATTAAATCCAAGCCTACATTTCAAAAGCATTACCTGAACCTACATTTCAAAAGAAAGACTTCTGAATTTATTTAAAAGGCTGTGACCAGCCTACTCTACAGCAAGCATTTAGCACTAAAATGCAGCTATAGCAGCCTGTCACCCTCAGCCCGCAGCCTTTTCCTTCTCTGGAATCTACAATGCTTTGCCTTTTTGGTGGATGCAGTCACTGCAGCCACGCACATTTCCCAGCCCTACTGCAGCCGCACTTTAAACCCTAACTCCAAACACGGATTTTCAAAGCTGAGGCAAACTGGACCTTAGTTACATATTTGGATGCTTAACATGGAAACTAAGATGAAGAAAATTTTAAAAATTATTCTCATAAAAGTCTAGCTGTGTTTTCCTCAACTACAAAAGGAGCTGAGGCACCATGCTTGACTTCGGCAGCTCAGCTATCTGTGCAATTTGGCCTGATTCATCTCTTCCCTTGCCCTCCATGTGAATTAAACAACCCCTCTCAGAGAGCCATTTTCCACAGGAATTACTGGAATGATATGGAGTGGATCAGCATGTCACCGAGCCCAAAGCAGTCAGGGTGTTAACCGTTTGCTCCTGCAGTTGATGAGACTATCCATTCGAGAGAGAAATAACCAGAGTCAATTAATTCCTTGAAAGTTCTTGGAAGGTAAATAACATGTAAACAGCAACGTGCCAGAAAGAATAAGACTTGCAGAGGAACAAGGTAAACTAGCATGCGGGAGCTGGCCTCCCTAGGGACTGCTGTGGAACAGAAACATTGAATTTGTCACTGTTCATTAAACCATTGCTTCTCAAGGCCCTCACTCTGCTTCTAACACTAGCAAATAGGAGTTATTTCAGAGAAAATGCAAAGAAATTCTATATCAAAATACCTTTTTCTAGTTTTTTTTAAATGAATTAATGTTGTACTTGTGAATGAATAATTTTATTTGTACAGTGGATCTAAAATATATTTCTCTTCATAAATTTTGAATTTAGGTTTTAAATGTGTAATATGTCTCTGTTTCACCTCTACTCTGATCTTGGATTGTCAGAAGCGGTAGTTGAAAGCAGCAGATCTACATCCTTATTTTTTACATCCCTACCTCACCTGTTTGCCCTCTTCCTGAAGTTGTGCGTTGCTGACTTTCCAGCCCTTGTCCTTTGGAAATCGACAGTACTTTGCGTTTGATTCCTTTTCTCATCCTTCCTGTCTGTCTGCGAATAGGTGTTCAACACTGAAACGCAGCGTTTCAGAGGAAGGCAACCTCTGCGAGCGACAGAGGCGGCTGCGCGCGCCGGGGCGGCCGAGGCGCGAGCCGGGCCCGCAGCGCGGCCGCCATGGCCGGCCCTGCCTCCCACACGCTGGCCCTGCGCAGCCTGGCCCTGTGGTACTGCCACTTAGGCTGCCTAGAAAGGACCGGTGCCATCAGCTGTAGGCATTAAAGACCCAGGAAAGCTTTACATTTCATTACCTACCCAAGTTACAATGTAGAAAATCTGCACATGCGATGTTTAATTAGGGAGACACATTTCCTCTAGTAAGTAACTGGATGTGTAGGTGATTACAAAGGTACGCAGGACAGAAATTCCTTGATGACTAAACGCTGTAAAAGATCGTATCCTGCTTTATCTCATGTTGCAACGGGTGTGGCGAGGCTCAACCTTTTGTGGCGGGCAAATTGCGTATTCTCGGAAGCAGAAGCATTTATCTGAGCAGGAGGAATGTGCCCATATGCTTTCTTTTCAGGCGGCTCACCGCCTGAATATTCAGTGCGCCCGTCATAGGTCTTGTTTAGACTGGTAAGAAATATGTGGGGGCTTTTTTATTGTGTTAGAAGAGCCTGCTCTGAGGAGCAAAAGGCAGATGGATATGACGCTGGCTGCATGCCATAGAAATCAGTATTTGTTAACCATACTGACCATACTGACATGTACTAACCATACTGACAATGGGCTGCCTAGGCCTGGCCAGCTGAACTTCATTTGAACTGATGGGGTTAATGCTTTTAAAAGTAAATGAAGAGTTATAATGCAAAACATATTGACATGTACTATAATTTTAGATAGTTTAGGCCTATTTCATGAAGAGGACTAAACCATGACATTTTTTATATTCTTTGTGGTGTGTGGTATTCTGATGGTTGCGGTACTGCACTCAAAGTTTCAGATTCATTTCTATACTGAGGAACTCCTACTGCTTGGCTAGGAAGGATTAATAAGTACAGTAAAGCTGAGAAACTTCTAATCTAATTGAACCTTCAAAAAAGATACTACCACATTTGGAGAAGTGATGAAAATTGCCTTTCAGGCTTTCTCCTACCAAATGAAATATTTTCAAAATAAAACAATAAAGCACATATTTGCAAATAAAACAAAAGCAGTCAATATCTGCTTGGCATGGGCTTCAGCCAGGGAATGGCTGAACTCTTGGATAACACAACTCCTGCATAGAGAATGTGCGAGAGTTGGCTTTACCTTCCAGAAAAGCTCTTGATCAACACATCTGCATCTCAATGAGAGACTGATAATACAGAACTTCAAAAAAATATATAAAAATATATATTCCTCTTCAAATGCCATGAAAAAGATCTTATCAATATAATAAAATGCTCTCAGGGGTTTTCACATAACTTGAAAAGCGTTATAACAGACAAGCCCGTGTGTCAAAAAGTCTCTTCAACACAGTAATGTAGTTACTATGCTTAAGAAACAAGAACAGTAAATCTTTCACACACACTCTGAAGTTGTTGTTCTAGGTAAATTCCCGCAAAGGGCCAGTATAAAGACTACATGACTTACTATTAAATATGTTTATGTTTGATTCAGATTATATGCAGAACTGACTTGTGCTTCACAAAATCACAAAATCGTTGAGGCTGGAAGGGACCTTTGGAGATCATCTAGTTCAACTCCCTCCACTCAAAGCAGGTTCTAGGTGACTCATATCAAAAGGGCTCTTGCTGATTCACACTAAACTATGTTCATTTTTTCACCTGTTGCAACACAGGCCTTTGATCAACTTTCTATGATGTTTCTATGCAGCAGAGATAAGTGTCTGGTGGAAATTTTACAAAGCAGGTAGTTCGTTTATTTGGAATACATTAGTTTTTGAACCAGATCTTATTTGTTTTCTGAGGTGATAATGACATGAGATGAAATTGCAGTCAACTTTGCTATGGCATTATTTATATCCTTCAGCTTCTTCAGTCTACAGAATTAATACTTTCATACTCTAATTTTCCTCTTTAGTCTTTGCATAAAAGCCATCTTCTTTCAAGACCAGGAAGATCTATTAGTAGCTTAGAGCACTGAAGATACTTGTACTAAAGAAGAACATTCCTGGATTCAATGTTCTACTCTGAGTAATGCAACAATAATGATCCAGTACTAATAGAGAACTATAACGTAACAACTCTTTCTCTCTCTCTCCCCGTCTCTCCACATATATATATAATAATCTTTATTGTAATAAGGGAAGCAAATACCAGTAAACAAACTAATGTTGTGCTTTTCCAAGCAATGCTTCCTGTTTCTTGGTTGTTATTGTTGAGGTTCCTTCCTCAGAACTCAACACAGCGATGATGAGCTACTTCCCTTCCTCAGAACTCAACACAGCGATGATGAGCTACTTCCTCCTGCACCAGGATGCCAGTAGGGATAGTAGTTTTCATTTGTTCTATTGCCTAGAGTGGATTTTCACAATCAAATGGCCATTTCTTTTTAGTGTAGTGGAATTCCTTAACTTGAGCAATATTAAAAATCAACTGTCTATCTAACAAAGAGAACTGAAGCAGAAGGGGTGAGAAGAATGCTAGAAAAAAATAGGGAGCATGGAGGAGGAACAGAGAATTATCAAAAAGGGTTGTGGAGCACATTGTAGGAGAGGGCGAGGGATCATCAAATAGTCCTCTACAAATCTACTATATTAAATAATTTCTAGGGCAGATGGTTAAGTGGTATTTCTAGTACTATTTTGGCACTCAAAGAAACTTCCTATATCATTAGCCTCCTTTAACTACACTGTAAAAACACCGTAGCAAGAGTTTTGTTGTCTTTATTTTTAGAGAAATTAAAAAATGACTATGGGATATACATGTGACTAGCTCCTAAGCAGTGCAAGTAGCATTACTTATCTAAATATATGAAAAACTTTTATGGAAGCATCTAAACCAGTAGACTTTGTGTGTAGCCTTCTTTGGAAAGAGGGATGAACTGGCTTGGCTTTGCCAGTCTGTTAGACATATTTAAAAGAAAGTCAAGAAAAGGAAAGAGTCGGAATAGACGTCATGAAAACTAAGAAGATAAGAAAAGTTGAAGTTCTGAAAAGAACCCTTTCACCGAGTGTGCTAATAAAGACGGTCCATCTCTTCATTACCATGCTACTCATCCACCTCTGTTACACTGCACAAAAGGGAAAAAAGCGGTCTTTATAGTTGTACATGATTATATTTTCCTTTTGTATTGAGTTCAAAGTCTTTTTCTAAAAAAGCAAGAGTAGATTGCTCACAATGTAATGGGCCATTCCCAGGAAACGAAAAAATGGCCTTAACGTTTTATATTAATACAATAGGTTATGTATAAAACAGGTTTTAAAAAGTTAATGCATATTAGCTTAGAACAGCCATATTTTAACACTGTGCGACTGAAAGTTCCAGTAGAGCAGATGAATGGAACTACAGAAGAAAAAACCTGCTATGACAAAGGGATAAAGGTTTAACTAAAAGGACTCAAATCTATGTTTCAGGTGCCTCTTTACCTTCCATCAGGAAACGAGTTATTAGGAGTAATGAAATCAGAGATAGAAAATACAAAAACTTTTTAGATCCTTCTGTGCAAGGCGGCGACACTGGCCTTTACTTCTTCACTTTATAATGATTCCTTTGAGTTGTGGCTCTGAAAAAGCTGTGAAACATCTTCCTGTTATTTCTTTTTCATCTTTCCAAACACTGGCCAGGAATAACCCCTTCCTATTCTTTTCTTGGGTTTTTGAAACACATATTGACTGAAATGACTACAAATTATCTGGTTAATGTGCCGAATTTATGAAAGTGTTAGAGCTCCTCTATGCTGCTGGTAGGTGCCTATGAGAAGGTACAAGGCATGAGATGGAATCTTTTGCTTGCTCCCACTTTAGACCACTACAAGTTCTGAACTTTTGAAAATTTTTTAAGTTTTAAGGGAATCTCACCACATCGCACTCTGCCTGATGGGCCCATAGCTCCTTCATGTGCAGTAGCAAGCCTTGCTGTAACAACAGACCAAGATCAGCTCTCACTGGTGCCTTCCCATTGCCACCATCTTGATGTGAAACTTTTGAGTTGAAATCTTCCCTTAGCAAGAACTTTGGAGTCTCAGATACATAATTTTTTTTTTTTACCAAATTCCATTGCAGTCTGGTATGAAAAGAAGAAAGTGTAACATAGCCATGGTCAGTCCTATTGTGCTGTAGATACTGTTCTCCAGACACCTCAGTACAAGACCAGTAGAGGTTTGCAGGGTGGATTGTTGTACACAGATAGATACACTATGAAATACAGGTAGCCAGTTAACAAACATTTCCATTCACTATCTGTATCTTCAGTATCCATCTTTGGCTTCTGGCCTGGGAATGTGGTTGGATGCCTCAAAGTGCTGCACGGCTGAAACAAACGACAGAATTATATGTCTATTCTGTCCTATTCTGTCTCCTAAACCAAGACTGCAACAAACTCAAGGTCTAGGTTTGATATATCATAAGTGCCTCTAAAATTGCTGCCTCTTGCCTCAAAATCTTTCAGATCATTTTGATCTGAGCAGAACCATGAGCAGCAGAATCCAAGAGTAGATGTCTCAATTCTCCAGTGAAAAGTTCCAGAAGTGGAATTGCTCGTGTCAAAGATTAGTAGCAATCATATGAGATTTTTGTGGACTTCTCCTTGAACAGCACAAAATCTGTTACATAGATGAGTTCCAAAATTTGAGCAAGTGCTGTCATCTAGAAGGTCTTCAAATTCCTCCTGAAGAATGTAATTCAAAAAGAGAAACTGTCTTAAAAAAAATGTTGGCAGTACTCTATTATCAATTAGTGGCTGACCTCACCTCTTATGTTGCCTACCTCTTTGTCAATTACAGCATCTAAATTATTTAGATAAATAATACTATTTGACTGGTAATTCCTGATAGAAAAGTGACAGACACACAGAATTGTACATCAGACATGAAAGTATAACACTGCATGTGGTACTGATGATCTTGAGTAAAGGACATTACAAGATCATAGCCTTAAATACAAATTTAACCATTTTAGATCTAGAAAATATGTATTTCCTTGCTCAAGAGAAAAATGAAGATATTTTTACCAGAAGATCTTACTAGTACGTAGACTTTCTTGACGTACCTTGCTGAACAAGGTTGAAGCTTTTCAGAGTACTCTCTGCTCTATATCTAAGATTCTTGGGAAAAATTGTATTTGACCTTCTGCATATGCATGAATATTATTTAATTTGTGCTATGGGAGTTCCTACTGGTACCTGTTTGGATTGGGACTGGTTTGAATCTAGATCTTACACACTTTGCACACCATGAAAAGACAACCACTGCCCTATGTAAAAAACAGTTTAAAAATCAACAGTATTGGAAGATAGGATTTTGGTTAGCAGAGGTGAAAAATTGTGAGCACATTACCAAATTCCAAATCGCAGATCTGACATCTCCCCAACTTTTCTGAGTAGTTTCATGAGTCGAGAGTTTGGTTTTTTATTTTGAGATGTTTTTTTTGCACAAACGGTACACATGCAGAGAATCTTTTTATTCCTGTGAAAGAAAATATTTGTGTGCAAATGAGCCCATTCACATGCAAATGACTGTATTTGCACAAGAAGTACTTGCCCACCTGCCACATGAGCTTTTCGGCTTTCAGAGCCTGCCTACTCAGAAGTAGGGAGTGAATGGGAGAATGAGAATGACAGCAATTTTTCAAAAGTTGAATGGTCAGGCACTATGAACAGCAAGCAGGGAGAACAAAAGGGGTCATAGGAGAGACTGAAGACAAGTAGAAATGTACAAAGGAAAAAATCTCACCACTGTTCAGATCAGGCAAATAGAAAGGCCACTATTTTCCAGAGCTGAAGCTACATTGAACTGGAAGCTAGGTAATAAGAGGGAGTGCTATAAGTGAAATCAAGAATTTGGGTAGATTCCTTTGACTTCTCATTTAACAGCTAAATAAATGACACCAAAGGATAAAATCTTCTCTGAAATAATTGAGTCTTATCTTACTGAGATCCTATAGATGAGACCTAGAGAAACTCCTAAAGTACTAGAAAATTAGATTTTCCTGTGCACATATTTCCATTCTTTTTCTTTATATAGATAATTAGCCTGTTAGAAGTACTTTTGCTTCCTAGACTTCCCAAGGCTCCTTATGATGACTGCTATGTTGACAGGTCTCTGGGTAATTTCTCAGGGCCAATTACAGTTTCAGTAATGGAAATTTAACAGTGAATATTCAACAAAGATCTGAGAATGAAGCTTTATGCATTTAAGACTCTTCATCTGTAAACCTCATCTTCCTAGAAGAAACAAGTTTATCCAACTCATTTCTTAAGTGTTTCTTATTAGATCTTGTATATAGGCAATGTCAGCATATATCGCAAAAATCTAAATCATAATATCTATTAAAAAAAAAACCTCCAAAATACTGTTGCACCCACAAATACTTTCCAGGAGCTGACTGCTGACATACATATGCAGCAGGTGGACACCCAATGAAGCATAGAAGTGCCCTGTGGTAGCCTAAGTGACCAGGAGGTCTGGGTACAGAGGCAGCCTGCCAAAATGCGGCTTCTGTGCAAAGTGGCTGGTAGCCACAGGAGCCTTCTTGCACCTAGCAGCAGCTGACCTGGGGACATGTAGCCACCAGAGACGCCTTCTCTTTCAAATTTAAAATGTGTGATTATCTCTTACTTTCTGCCACCTGTTCTGCTTATAAACTTGTGCCGAGCCCCTCTCCCTACTCTAATTTCCAGCAAGCTGTTATGTTAGCATAACCCATGGAGCTACCTCCTCCCCTAGGCATTGAGATGACTCATGTGCATTCATGTATGCAGAGAGGCAGCTGGCCCTAAGGCCAATCAGCTATGGATCTGACCCGTTTACCAGTTGCTTAATTTTCTTGAAACGACGTACCCTGCTAAACAAAGTAGACATCTCACATGGAGCTTCACTTCTAGCAGTATTTCTGTCATTTCCAAGAACTGCCTCCAATACTTTTGGGAAAGGTAGAGTTCACAAAATTGTGTAGAACTAGAAATTCTAGGAAACTTTTTTGCACTGTGGACTATTCTTGTTTCTACAATAAGCCCAGGTGCAGCTTGAGTCAGCCCCCTCAGAGAAAAGCAGACATCTTCCTTCCGATCTGTCTACTAGACAAAGTAACCATCCTTACCTTCCCACTCCTCCTCTTCCTTCACTCCTCACCAAATCACCAAGGCTGTCAACAACAAAATGTGTGAGGACTTCTTCACAGCATCTCCACTGGAATGATGTGTATCACTTAATAATCACTTACTTCTATACTACCAAGCCATCAGCTGAGATTGTCACCCTGGTTTTGTCCATGGAAAATTCATAGAAACATCCAGACACCTGGTCAGTGAGCTGACTGAAAACTAATATTGAACCACATGACAGGTTTAGGGTTTTAAACAAAATGTTTAGGCAATTGTACAGATGCACCTTAAAGATTTTCTCATCTTGTTATCATAATGTACACTGTAAAAGCAATAATACAATTCAAAGTTACCCTTATTCTGACCAACTGGAAATTTGACATAGGCCACATGCAATTGCCAAATTCATTTGTCACACCAGCTGGAAAAAAAAATCTTAAGAATTGGGCAGTAAGATAGATTATTTCAATATAAAGTACATTTTTCAATTGACACGTGTTTTTTTCTTAAAGAAGGGAATACCTCTAGAGTTATACTCCTTAATACTCTTCCTAGAGCATCATCCAGAGATTCCACTACAGGGCTCAGCAAGAAGCAGGCAGCCAGCCTGGGAATGAAATGACCACTAACAATCCCAAAAGAGCTAAGGAGCTGAGCCAGAGACTAAAACCTTGTGATCAAAATAGTGCCTGCATTGGAGGCTTGGCTGCTGCCTAAGAATGTATTTTTCTAATAATCACAGTAAAAAATCCACACGTGGTTATACTTATGAACAGCCTACAGCTATTTTAATGTAGTTAAGAAGAACCAGTAATCCATGATTACAGCAACCTAAATGATGGAAGCCTGGGCAGGAAAAAAAAAAACAGAAAATTCATCTCCTATCAGAACAGCATATAGGAAAAGAGGCTGTGCACATGAAAAGGACATACTTGACCAAAATGAACAAAATTACATAGCTTTACTGATTATATATTGATATTCATATAAAACTCACAAAAAGCATCAGTGTTCCAGACTCTCTGTGGAGAAAAGATATAGTTTATATGGGAAACGAGAAGGGGTTATTATTTAATGAAAGGAAAAAAATAATTTCAGTGTGGCTATTTGTATTCTCACATTTGTATTCTCACATTGCCTGTGCTCTGTCCATTCCTTGAGTTTGTGTGGGTCCAGCATAACTGTAGTGGCACAGATCACACAGCACAGGAACCCTTCAGCTTTCTATGACTAGTTGATACCAGCAGGTATCCAACTAAACTTCTCATGGAGTCCTGTGTACACACAGAGACTTAGGCTATTTTTGGTACGTGACATGAGCAAGCTTTGCAAGGTGGCAGAGAAAGGCAGTTCCTTCAGGTGTCTCTGAACCACAGAGGCTGATTTTTAATAATGACCATACGCTAAAACTCAAGAGGAGTATGTTTGCAGAGCACTATCAGCTCCCCATTATAGCCACTAGACATTTCCAACATTTAAGAAAACATATTTTCAAGTAATGTTTGGAATGAGTTTGGGGGCAACTTTGGGTGCACTTTTTAATTTTAGCACGTTATCTAGAGAATGTTTTGCTTTAAAACTATGAATAGTGCAGGGACTTCCTGTGTAACAGTAAATCAAACTGAGAAGCTTGCTGTATTTCAGGAAAGAGGTTTGTACAATGAGAACAGTTTATTGCGTTGTATGGACTGGACAGTACACATTTATCCCTGGAGATGTCACAGTTTAAGGATTTTCTTTGTGACCAAAACAAACAGAAGCTTTTCGGGCTTTCTCAGAAGAGGTCACGCTTGTAAATCACATAGAGAGTGACAGAGAGGGGGAAACCACATGACATAGATTTATCTCATCCATTTCTGGCTCTGAATGGGAAATGAAGGGGGGGAAAAAAACTTGGGAGTTTTACTGGATGAGTTAGAGCTTCTCTTTGCCTGAAGAGATTATTGCAGGATTTGAGTCAGTGCTTCTAGAAGTGTATTCCATCAGATTTTCCTCCTTCACACTGGCTCTATTAAGCTTTTGATTTCTATTTTCGCCCTTTACTGAAACAGGTTTTAACATCTATGCAAAGTGCCTCACTGCACTATATGCAGTGCAACCTGTGAAAAGATCCTGCAAGATGTTACGATGTCAGTTCTCATAAAAATCTGTTTTTAAGCATCTCCAAGCTTTAAAGCCTCAGCAGCTGATGAGGCTGTTTGCTGGCCTGTTGCCTCTGCAAGTAAGTCTGCTCTAAAGCAGTGCTGAGAGTTGCATGTTTTGCTAGTGTGGCCAGAGCTTATGCTGGCATGTTCTGAGCAGCTCCCACTCAAATCCCAGCTATGACATTTTATTAAACGGTGCAGTTATCTCCATAATCCCACATTAGGGCCTGAGGAACTAGCACTGACTGTACTGTGTATTTTCAGTTCAAAGGCTGAAGCCAAGAGATTACTAACTCTCCCAACTGTGGAAAAAAAAAATCTGCTCTCCCAGTTAAACTACTGAGAAAGCTTACAAAATGCTCCTTTTTTAGCACAGAGCCAAGTCATTTTTTCCAAATTATCAGAGTGGTGAAATACCTCTCTGACCCTCTGCAGAACACCACCACCATCAGGTTCTGTATCTGCCTAAACCGCTAGATAAATAATACATGACTTGGGCTTTTCCCACTCTATAAGCACTACAGGAAGGGAGAGACTAAGGCTTTTCACCCCATCTCAGAGCTCTCAGATTCCTTAGCCTAATTGTTAGACCACCAGATAATGCTTTGCTTGGACAATGCATCACACCTCTTTTCAGCGGAATTTTTTGCTCTCTCCGAACCATTATTTCATTTGCAAATCACACTAGACGCATAAGAGAGTTAAAAGAACTGCCCCACAGACCACAGAGGATGTTCTTGCACAGCAACACCACCAAATTCTACAACCACATCGTGATTAGGAGCACACTCAACCATCCTACTCCATCAAAAGTGAGTGAGCACGTTTACACAAGCAGGTGGGCACAAAACGGGAACTGAACTAGTGAATTCATCTCCAAAAACAGAGACTCTAAAAGTCAGACAAGTAGGAGCATCGCAACAGAGAACTAGATACACTTTGGGATCTCCTGAAGGATCTAGGATCTCCTCTCCCACATATCACTGTGCAATTCCCCATGCAAGAGAATAAAGTCAGTGTCTATGACACATAAAAAATAGAAATCTGAGGCTGTTGAGAATGGAGGGTAACAAAGCAACGCCTCTCTCTCTTATTCCTAATTCCACAAGGCAATGATGTTAATATTAATGAGCCAAGAAAACCCTTGCCAGTCATTTTCCAATGTTCATTTGCATTCTGCACTCTGCACCAGACCTTGCAGCAACTTGCCAGTTCAAAGACTGCAAGAGGGATGGGGTTACTCAAGGCTACAAGCAAAGAAATAATGTAGTGCTTTAATCATGGACCATTTCTAAGTGAAAGCCATAAATTAAATATCAACACACAATTACAACCTTTCATGAGAAATGGTATATATTATACAGAACGATAATTTCAATTCTAAATAGACTTCATCAGTGTCTATAGGTGTTATAAGTGCTTGCTGGTATTAACTTGCTGATAGTTGGATGGAGTAAGATCTACAGCACTAATAAAAATTATTGATATGGAGCTCTAAAACGCCTAAGCATTAAGTCATAAATCCTATTTCAATCATTTTTTTAATGTGATTTTTGTTCTTTTTTTCCTATTTAATGCACTATGGCTATTCTATACTAAAGTTAGCTTTGCCACATGAGGCTCATAAATCAGAGCGCAGACAAAAGGATGAAGATAAACCATGCCATCAGAGATAAATGAAAAAGAATATAAATTAGACACACATCTCTTGTCAAAGATTTAGATGCTTCTATTGGCGATTTGTGGCCATAGCAATAGCTGTTCTCCCAAATCTCCTCTTTATCCCCCCTCATTAATTTGTTTATCCACTTTAACGACCTTATACTTAGGTTCAACTTGACTTCCAAATATTCACAGGCACACACAGCCTTATTATGTGTACGGTATCCGAGAACTGGCCAAATTAATGAAATATTTTCAATGTTTGACACTTAATTTTTTTGGAAGTAATCTCTAGGAGCTTCAAGTGCCAGACTCAGGCCTGGATGCAGCTGCAGCATGGAGGAAGCACACGGAGCAAGCTGCTCTCCCATCCCACAGGCTGGCAGCCGGGATACAGGGAGGGGAAACAGGAACCACACTTCCTTTGAACTCCTACTCATCCTATGCCCCAAAACTGCTGCCAAATCACTTTTGAAGATCCAAATGAAAAAGATCTGCAGACTCCCTGGATATATTTATTGAAATTACCAAACTTCCTGTCTTCCTGAAATGCCTTCTTGGTTTTCAGGCTTTTTCAGATGGAAGATGTAAAATAAATTGGGCATTGTGCTTTGCCAAACTAAAAATCCTAGAAATCTAAAAATAGGACTTGTGCATCACAAGGTTGGCTGAAAATCTGGAGTTATTTTATGTATGTGACAAAAATTAAGCTGAAGTTTTTGATGATGGGCCCCATGCATTTGTTTTTATTGCTACAAAATATTACTGACTTAGGTCTCATTCTCACATTCTTTTAGCTGTGCTTGGCTGATATTAATGAGCACCATTATGTTGCCTTTATGATGTTAATGACAGGAACAATAATTTTAAAAAGGAAATCTAAGCTAGCACAGAGACATGCTGCAGGCAAGGGGGGGTTGTGGTATTGTTATCAGTGGGTTTATTGCAAACAAGTTTATTGAAGGCAGCTATACGGTGTGGTGAGAGCAAGCCAGTCTTACTGCGCAGGGCTTACTGCGCCAGGCTCGGTTTCGTAGCGCTCCAGGGGCTCTTGCCAGAGGTTGTCCTGACTCCCACAGAGGGGCTGAGAGGCGCCGCAGCGCAAGGGAGACCCACCGCGTGCGGGAAGGCTCGGCGGGCCCAGGCCGCAGCAGTTCTTGGGGCAGGAGCATACCTCTTTCCCTCACTTCGGGCTGTGTTGCGGGAAAGATACTCTATTTTTTTTGCTGAGCTCATGCCCGTTTCCACCCTCACCAGTTGAAACCAGTCAACCCAGTCCTCGTGGTCCCCCCCAAGCACTGTCGGTTATTTGAGGCCTGATGGGGCCTGAGATGGCGGGAGCTGCGCTCCGCCACAGGCATCCTGAGCTTATTTTGCGGCTGGGCGGCTAGAAGCGCTCGCTACGACTTCTCCTGTAGTCAGGGCATTGGACTTTGCTCGTTTGGGGATTGTATACTACTGTGGGCAAGCCAAACAGGCCTTTTGAATAGTGGCTTTAGTGTCTTAGTAGCTGGGAATAGTGGCTAAATGATTAAATGCAATAGATCGCAAAAATAACAAGTCAGTACTTATTATCAAATTTTTAGGTTGTCACAGAATAATGATGGTGCACAGCTTTTGCAAGAGGAAATTATCCAGCTTTGCTGTTGATTCTGATGCCAGACTCCAAATTTGCTTGTTTGATTGGGCTGGCGTTCTTCCCTTGGAGACTAGGAAAAGCTCCCCTAAGCTTTCATTGGCCTAAATCAGAAACATCTGTTGAAAGACTGAATCAATCACTCATTGGTTGAGATCAGCAGTCAGAAACCTGCAAAAAGGCAGATTTTTTCCCTCAGATAGGTGACATCTCAGTCATATGCTATTATTACTCAGTATGTTGATGAATATATATTTCATTGAATTGCTAACTCAGCCCAAGCTTGGATTTTATTTTGAGTTCCCATAGTGCTATTCTAAAATTAAAATTAAGTATCCCACACGTTTCTGTCTTCCTTCAGACCAGCTGTTTGCTAGTCTTCATAGCAGCATGCAAACACATTAGAAGGGCTAGACAGTTAGGGGGAAAAAAAAAGTTTAACCATCCTTAAGAGTAGCTGAAATTCAGAGGAAACATAAACCTAAAACAAGGAGTAATTGCTTTTCCATCTCACGTTTTTCTGTTTTAGATATGGATATTTGGGCTGGAGCACTCTGTGAAACACTCCTGACAGCTGCGTGGCCTGGACACCCCAGGTTCCTCATCACTGCTGTCCTTGCAGAAGCGCCAGGGCCCCATCCACAGGTACCTGCTCTTCCTGCTGCCACAAGCACTGAGGCTGATTCCCTGCGTGTCTCCAAAGTGTCCAGCCCTTGGGAGTCTGTTTGGGCTCCGCTGCCGGCTGCTTTCCTAGTCCCACATTGTTGCAGGTCTGCTCCCACTTCCCGTTTCCCAGTAGCTCTGCTCCTCTCGCCTCACAGCATATTCCCCTATCCCACGAGGTCTAATTCTGACACCCTTTTGCCAAATACCCTGGGGAGAAGGTGCAGCAAAACAGCAACCACCGTCAAGCTGAGACTCACCCGCCTGCGTGGCTGCCCTCCAGCACGGCCCGACTGCTCCAGGTGCTCCTCCCGGAGTTGGGAACTTGAGGGGAAGGAGGAAAAATACACAACAGGCAGAGAAACAAATGTGTCAGTGGCCTCAGAGGGAACAGCCATCTGTTTTCCTTACTCCCTGGCAGCAGCAGGAGCTCCCTGCAGTGAGGATGGAGATTTGGCAGGTTTCCGTAACCCTGTTGAGCCTTTACTATCCCTACCATCATTCCCTGCTGCTTCGCTCCTCATCCTCAGGCCAGTTATGCTCTGTCTGATTCCTGCAGCAGTGCCGACACAACCACATACTCTCTTTAATCACCAGCACTTCGCCAAAAATAGCAAAGATCAACTACCTCCTGAGTGTGGCAGAGCCTAGATTTGGAGTTAATATGATTTTGCCACTATGGTGCATCCAGACCTTAGCAAAACTGCTCTGAAAATGTAATGGAGAAAGAATTTGCACCTGAGAAAAATAAAATGTATTAATTCAGTGATAAGTTTGTCCGGCCTAACACGTCAGGTAAAATTATGTTATAATTTCCCGTGATGGCCACCATTTACATATTTGTGTTTTCCTGTGCAGAAAATTGCCAAGAAAACAGAGCATGAAACCTGATACAGAAATTCATCCAAAAAAAAAAAAAAGGATCAAAACCTTTATTTTCAAGTAGATTAAAACTGATTTTTGTGTATTTCATTGCCATAAAAATCAAACTGGAAACTTGCTAGACCAAATTTTGAAGAAAGCAGAAAGTACCAGATAAAAGAATGTAAGAACATACATCAGCTACTGTAAAAACAGCTATCCACCACCACAATCTTGTCTTAGAGTAGCAATTTTTCAGTACAGTTCTTCAAGTCTGTTTCTGTTCTCAGTTGTCACAGTTTTAATATAACTTAAAATCACTTCCTACGGACTTAGTTATCCGGATTTAGAAAGCGTACATACAGAGTGCTGTATACAGTAATCTGCTGTGCAAGAGCAAGAGCAGCTGGTGTAGCTTACATAAAGTGGCAAATAGCCCAATGCAATAAAATGTAAGCATATTCATAGCAAGAGCAACTATTGGCATAGATCAGATGCCAGAACGTGTTTCTATTTGGCTCACAAATAATATGCTAGAAGATAAACTGATCATTATGAAGACAAAACAACAGGAAGGCTTCCTGTTGGAAGGCTTCCAACTTCCATCAATTCGGGGGTGGCAGTTTCCCTTTGAAATTTAGGTTATCCTATCCTATTGCATGTGTATCTAGGGCCCCAATTCCAAAGTTTGAGTTATCATATTTCTGAGGAATCCTGAGAAAGTCAAAATCCAGATAGTCCATTTATCTTTCTATTGTGTAACCAAAACAGGGCTAGCTAAATGGGACATATAATCGGTGTGTATTTATATCTGTTGGGAATATTAAAGGAAGAATATTGTTCATGCAAATGTTTAGTTGTGGCCTGAGACAGTTTATTATGTTTTTAACAGTTGTGTTGCAAGAGCTTTAGCCACGAGGCACTTTCATAGTGCAGATCACTGAATGCTGTGCTCTTACGTTCCCAGAAGCAGTCAGCGAGAAGGCTTGGCCTGGGCTGCATCCCAGCTGCCCTGTGCATTGCACAAACACGCAGGAGTTGATAATTCCCACTCTCAGGAGTGTACAGCAGAGCTTCCTGGGATAAGCACAAGCAGAAAGATACAACCTGCTTAAGTCTTCAGAAGCTACTGAAATAGAGATTAAAAATAGTAGAATTTCTTGTCACCTCCAAATCCCAGATTCTGCCCTTGAGGTTGGTGGCAGTTTCATTGCTGAGTGCATAGAAAGCGATTTCTGACACAGTATTTTCTTTTTATCACCAAAACAAAAATAACTTTATACAAACTTTAAACACTGTCAGAAAGTCAGTGGTTCCTCCTATAGGGAACACATTTACAAATCCCCTTTTTATGCCTCTCTATTTTCTCTCTCTTGGAGAAGGAGATAGGGAAAGCAAAATGACTGTTCTGATTCATTTTCTTCCTTTTCGTGTGGGCAAAATGCTAATGATACAAAAACTTCACATTTTCCTTTTGCATGCTGATAGTGAAAGAAGCAGGGTTTAACTGTAGGTGGCAGCCACAGTGACTCTTTATGAAGTACATTTAGTGAACTACATTTGATGAGAGCTGAGACACTTCTAAGGCTGCAAAGTCATCCAAAGTGAAATGACTGTTGTGAATGAGAGAAAGATAAAAGCTCAGCAGAGGGAGCAGCTCCATTCTTCTGAGTGGATAATGCAGCTTCCCAAAAATTATAATTTTAGCATCACTATTGATATATCTTTTCTTGTAAGATTACATACCTGCTATGAGTAAATTCCTGTTTTGGTGTTAAAAGTGGGTAGGGTTCAGGATATAAGGCTTATCTCCTCCCGTTTACTCTGCCCTTACCTTCCTAGACAAGAAATGGTAGCCCTAAGGAATCCACAAGAGTATATAAGTGGATTGAAATCCCCCACAAAAAGCAGCAAAACAAGCCTACTGCTTAGAGAGAGCAGAGCCTAGCAATTCCCAAGCTGATAACTTATCTGCATAAAGAGTTTGAAAGTGTTGCACCATGCTTCTCCCTATTCCCCTCTGTCAGATGTGTATTTAATTCATTCCAATAAGAGCAGAGACTATAATCTGGAAGTGGAATTTTTACTCCAAAATCAAGGATTAAATACCATATTATAAGGTTTCTGCAACTGCTTTATTTCATGAAAAATTCTGGCCGTTTCTTCATGGCAAGGAATAATAAAATAATGCTTCTGCTTATCAACTTGTGCCAATGGGGAGCTGGTCCACTAGGGTGGAAAATGAAGAGTCTACATTTTTTCCTTTAAAAAAAAAAAAGAAAACACATATATAGTTGTGAAATAAAATGAAGTGTGGGAAAGTATTTTATTTTGAGTTGCTCAAGGCAGGGAGAAGGATCACAGAAATCCTGCACAGCTGTGGAAGAGTCCAGAGTAAGAAACCCTGGGCTCGTATCTGAGCCTGAGGTCCCTGTGCTCAAAGCTCAATAGAAAGGAGTACTGTGAAAAGGAGCCCCAGTGCTGTTGGATTTTAGCCCATATTCTTGCCTCTAAAAAAGCCGCGGTAGAAAAGGGAGAAGGATATAAATCTCGTTGCCTTTCCTCAAGCCAAAAGAACTGCTGCAGGAAGTTTGTGCCAGAGGCTAGAGATGTCTTCACTTGCTTGTTTGATTTTATTTCCTCATCTTCTAAAGAGTGTATGAAGCTGCAGCAAGACTTCCTGCAAAGGAGCTCATTTGTTTGATTGTTGGACTTAATTTCAAGACAGTTTGTTTGGTTTTAAGAGCTAAAACAGATCTGAGAACGAATATGATTGCCCAAGATATGGACTCTTAGAACTGTGTTGTACAACTAGGCTTTGCCACCAAGCCTCTGGGAAGAAAAGGGTTCTCCAGGGCAAGAAACCTACTCTGTAGAGAAATTAAATTAATAATAATAATTCAAAAGTTGGGACTCCGAGCACACACTAGTACAGCTGCAAAGCACATCAGAGTCTGCCCAGGACAGCCGGAGGACAGAAAGTTATACTTTGCTTATAGTTCTGTGTGTGAACAAGAAGAATGAAGCAAACACCCAGGTTAGCATGAACATTAATGTCTAGCTTGTGCTTTATAGGCTTAGTCCTTTCTCACTTAGCAGAAGGAATGTGGAGTTGTTCTGCTGGTATCTTGGCATTTTA
>JAVCKT010017068.1:0-18004 GCA_032273925.1 Rhynchotus rufescens
GAATGTCTTTAAAAATATCCAGGAAGACTCTATGTGCGAGACTTGATAAACTATTTAAAAGAAAATCCCTGTTTTGCTACACCTGTTATCACGGCAGGCATTTTTAAAGGTGTGTGATCAAACTGGCTGCTTACAGTAGATGCAGGATACCTAAAAAGGCTTCATTTTTAACAGAAATTAAAGAAATCAGCCACCAGCCTTGTGTCAAACCCCAGCTTCCACGGCAAGTGCATATTTTACATATTCAAAAGCTATAAAATTTACAGAGTGAGTTTGTGCACTCTCACCAAGAACTGACTAACCTCCCTTCTGGTAACATTACTTTTCCTTACAAAGAAATCGGGATTATTAAGCAGACAAAAAAAAAAAAAAAAAGTAATAATCTAATAATGTCCCCTGAACCAGAGGACCTCAAGTTACTTTGCAGCTACGAGGTCTAGAAGCATTTAACACAGGCAATATTTAAACATTTCTTTTTCTTGTTGTTGTTGCAACATCTCTATTTTTGCCTCTCAATTTTCCTTTTAATTGCTAAATTCCCTATTGGATTCTGCAGGTCCCTACAGATTCCTGGGAAGCCAGCAGAATTTCAAAAACACTGCGAGTGTCCAACTCCATAAAGATGCTTCTAAATAAATTTTTTAACGAGCAGCACAAACATAACGTGTGGTTGATTATATTTATGTTTACGTACATTTATTTTATTAGACATTGCACTAATGACTACAATCTAGCTGAGGACAGAAACGGAGCTTTCAGTCTCTGTACCGATATCCATTTATTACATGTTCAAATGCAACTGCTAAAAATCCTCTGTGCTTTCAGGACGAAGTGAGTTAACAAGGTTAACTTGCAGAAAAGTTTGCTTGGCAGAACTGTAACCCGCAAACAGAGACTACTGCTTCTTATAAAGTTGTTTCCATAGTTTACTTCAGCGAATTACCGATAAGGCAATTTATGCAGGGAGGCCTCTTTCATCTTCGCAGAGAGATGGCAGAATGGAAAGTTAACCTCATTTTAATGTTACCTAAATATACTGACAGGAAATTCTAATGTTTCCAAACATCTGGAAATCCGCTTCATGGGCCAGTGTTCTTCTTTTCTATAGAAAGCTTTTTCATATATTGTCTTTTACAGCTTTATGTGGCTTCTAAGGAGCATTTTGACATAAGTAAAGTCTGTTCCCTTTACAGTAAAATGCTGCATTTAATTAAAAACTCTCTTTTATAGAATCTAAAGTAAAGTTTTTTGTGAAGCTGAACTCTCCTCAGAAACTTTTACGGGTAAAGCTGCCTTTTCCTCCTCACAGAGCCCTGACATGCCCTGCTTTGGAAAGCACTCCTTTTGCTGTATTTTAAGCATCTAAGGTTGCTTTTAATATTTAATTAAATAAAGGAATTCAGAATTAGTTCCTCACAGGAGAGACTACCTCATAGCTGATGATGCTGAACACAACGTTATAGCTAAAATACAAACTACTGAGTGAGCTGGAAGGAGCTAAGCTTTTCTCAAAGGGCTTTTTGTGTCTTGTGCAAGTTGTAACTCCTACTTCCATAGTTACCCTCTAATGTACATCACGTGTATATGGATTAAAATGCCCCAGCAGGATCTACCCGCTTAGTTAACTCCAAACTATTAACATTTGAAAATCGAGAAGCTTCAGGAAATACTCTTCCTGCTTGGTATGTTGGAAAGGTTTTCAATCCCGCTTTCCCGGGATCGGGCCCTTCCCAACGCGACGAGGCGCCGGGAGCCTCACGGCACTCGCAGCTCCGGGGAGCAGCGGCTCGGCAGCCTCCGCACTGACCTCCCCATCCCTGTGCCACTGAATCAGGGACACGGGGGCCGCTCTCCCGGCTCGGGGGGACACGGGAGACGGGACACACCGGCTCCGAGCAGCGGGACCCGCTGGCATTTCGTGCCGAGCCGTCCCCACCTGCGCCCGCGGGCGCCGCGATTTCGGCTCTGCATCGAGGCTCTGCACCTGGCAGCCCTGACTGGCATCTCATTTAGTCTCCCTGCAGAACCACAGAAGTGACTGTTATTAAAGGGAGGCTGGTTCTAATAGATTTAATAAAAGCCAGAGGGATATAAATCATATTTTCATTATGAAAGATCTTTGAAGAAATGAGGGAGGAAAAACTACGAGAACGGTGCAGAAATTAAAGCTTACATGCATTCACATTGGAAATTACCTTCTACATAAAGTAACACTGTTAACAACCAATTTTTGTATTCTATAGCATATCAGCACCTGAAGATTTTATCACAGACTTCCCAAGCATTTTTCTTTATATCTGATTTTTATATCTAATACCTTGCATTTACGTGAGACCTTATACACCAACTAATCTTCTCGATCTGGGTGTAAATTAATACTTTACTGATATATATGTTTTCCTCTTAAAAATTCTTGAATGTTTTATCTTGTAAAAATGGAACAGATATAAAATTAGCAATGAGGAGACTGCGAATAAGGTTAGGGCCAAAAGAGAATAATGTTAGGGCCAAAACGAGCACCATGTTTCTCAGATGAGATTGAGGGTTATTTTTTCAAGCAATAAAAACTTGTAATTAAAATGAAAATGTTGTGTACTAATAAAAGAGTGATCCTTAAAAATGAGCCTTCCAAGTTGGACACTCGTTATTTTTTAGTTTACAAATAGAAAAAATGAGATTCAGAGAGGTCATGAAGTGAATTTGTAGAAGACATCTGTCTCGCCACTATGTTTGTGGGAGATTTTGTGTATTCTGGACATCCTGAAAAAAGCCAAGCTTGGACTCAGTACTACCCCAGCGTGGGAAGTGCCCAGTCTAGCAAAGGCCACACTGCGTTTTCATGGCCCTCAAGGGCAGCCCTCGACCTGGCTGCAAATACAAGTCCTAACTGGAACCTAAACCAGTCAAATATTCAGATTTGAATGAAGATGTAGGTTGCCACTGTAACTTGCACACACAAGAAGGGATTCATATTTCACGACTGCTGACCTTTACAAATTCCTGTCAGTTTGAAATGTGGCCTCTCAGTGCATTCGGCAGCTTGATGAACTGCAGGGAGAAACTGAATTTTCTGATATGCTATGGATCACTTAAGCAGGCCAAGATGATACGTAAGAGAAATAATTAAAAGCACTAAAATTTTCCTAACTGTATTTCCACCCATTTTACTAAAGTACAGTAAGAGCTGAGAGGAAAATAACCACATCACAACAACGGTTATTGCTCAGTGGAAAGGACATCAAGGACACTTGCAAGTAAGAGAATTGGATCAATATTAACGCGATTTTCATTTCATGCTTCCCCAACTCCAGTAAGCTGACAATATACTCTGATTATGTGAACTGCCTCTGAGTAACATAGAAAAGGTTATTAGAGCAAGAGGTGGAAATGGAATGCACTTTTTATATTGACAGGTCTGCTAATAGAGTGTACTGATTTTCAAAGCCATGCAATGCATTTTCGCAATTTGGTTTTGACAGCAAAAAGGAATTTCATTTATCCCTAATTCATAATATTCACATGTAAGCAAAGGTTTCTTAAGACAGGCCACTGAAGAGGGTAATCAAACTATTTCAATAGAAAAATCTAATTAATAAGCTAAGCAGCAAAAGGCGATTGAATTTAAATATGTATGACTTCAATGAAATAATGAAATAATTCTGTTAAACAGAGACGATGCATTCTCTGCCTTCAAAATAAATAAAACATGTTTTAAAGATTACATACAAATGATAAATGTGGAATCTCTCAGCATTCAGATACGGATTTTGCCTCGAAAGTTTTAGATGAGTTTGGAGTTTGAAAACCTTCCAGCACGGACAGGAGGAAAACCTTCCAACACGGACTACTACTTCTTCTGCAGGAAGAGCTGTGGTGCAGCCTGACCTGCTCGCAGAGACCTGAGCTGCTCGCAGAGCCTCCGCGCAGCACCCACGTCGTCAGACTCCTACCAGGCACCTTCTGCACTCGGCTACTGCGCCCACAGGCGCTGGCCTCAACCTGGCTTTCTGCTCACAACATTTCTAACAGAAAAGGTGAAACAGATAAAGCCCTGCGATGAAACGAAATGTTGCCCAGAAATAGAAACTCCTCGTGTGCACCCGCAGCTCAATGGCAGTGCTCTGGCATGTAAGAAAACATATCTAATACTGCAGAAACCTATTCCAATATTTCTAACTACCTAGGGTTTAAAAACCAGAGCCTCCAAAACACAGGAATGATCCAAATAAATAGCATTTAAAAAATGATTTTAGAATGACATTTAGTGCATGGTTTGTTTTCTGATATTTGAATTCTTCCTCTCTGTGGCCAAAACACAGGCAGTACTTGCTAAAAGGCATTTTTTCCCCTTACCTCACTTGCTATTGCCACCAGATCCAAGCCAGATCAGCTGTTTCAAAACAGGCAGCAAAGACGTAAGAGGACAGCTAAAAAATCATTCTCTAGTGAAGGAAATGAAGGCATAAAAATGAGATTAATGTGATTTTCAAAATTCCAGTAGTTGGGTAACTATTTTAATTGCTATCAATGTAACTCATTTAGAGAGGAAAGACTCAAGAGCTCATCAGGAGTGCTCTGAGGCACCTTTTTGCCAAAATATCTGAAATGAGCTTCAGTAATGAGGTTTGCTTTCTGCGATGTTAAGCTTTCCAAATGAAATTCTTCATACAGAAGGAACATCTGATGCAGTCTGCACACAGGCAAAATCTCCTGTACAAGACATACAACTGCCTATAACTGATCCTTAAAAGCAGAGTTCCCATTATATAAGTAATACACTTACCAATATAATAACCCTAGTAGGGTTCCCATTATATAAGTAATACACTTACCAATATAATAACCCTAGTAGGACGTGTGGATTTCCATCACTTACTTCATTACGCTGTTTTATATCATACCAAGAGGTTCAGGGCACTGCACTGATTTTTATCTGTGCAAACATGACTGCATCCCAAAATCCCCAGAATCACCACATCTGTGGAACTGACACACATGACCTTCAGCCCCAACACTTGCTGCTGGACACAGTTGTTACGTACATATACATAACAGGATATACAGTGGGATATACACACTTGTGGGACAGCACGGGGACACGTGTTTTGTCCTTTGCTCTGCTGAAGGACTGTGATCTCTGTGATCTCGTTGTGACAGACAGGCCTCCCATGCAGGGCCAGTCTGCGGTAAACATACGACTGCCTAGTTTCTGAACCCAAGATACAGCTCTCTATTACACTGATATCAAAGCTCTGCTGTTTGCTTGACTGGCACTAGAATTCTACTCTTTTTTTCTTTTTTTTCTTCTCTTTGTAACAGAATCAGCTGCAGCCATAAAGTTTCCGTTTTATGCAATGTAGCAGCTGAAAAGCTACATAAGAGCAGTACACAAGACATGGCCGAGATAAATCAAGAGTCCAAGGCCCTATTAACAAAATAGCTCAAAGAGATCATCTACAAGCTCTTCATTATTTTGCCTCTGAAATTGGTGACTGGTTATTACCATTCCAGGTAGAAAGTCCGTGTGCGCACTAAGGAGAGCTAACGCATGGAAATCTTAGCAGGGGTCAGCTGTTCAAAAAAAAAAAAGCACCAGAATTTTATTCCACCCTTCAGGAAACTGCAGCGTGGTGCTTGTGATGGCTTTCTCTCATTCTGCTTTGCAAAGATCGTGTGAGAATGCAAAGCACCTCTGCTACTTCAGCGACACTTGCAAAATTGCTCTTATACTCTCCAGCACTGGCAATACCATTTTCTATGCAACGTGGAGCTCAGACATTATTTATGTATTTAATAACTATTTAGATATTTATTTAATTTTTATTTAGATGATAATCATGTTATTTATGACCAGCTTTTTTGATGGCCTAGGATTGAATGACTTGTGTTATATGTCTAGGAAAAATCAAGGGTGCAATATTGAGGCACTACCTCCAGCCCTCTCCAATAGCAAAGTATGGTTATTTATAGATGAACTTCAGAGTTTTATATACATATCCTAGGAGATACATAAGCACAGTATATATTTCTTAGGCATACAATAGGTATAAGAAAAAGCATGTAGCATATATGATATGAAAAACTAAAGAACTAGGAAGTTGTACGATACGCTGTTGGAGTCCTTAGCAACACGCCTTCCTACACATGATGTTCAGAGGTACATTGGAGAGTTTTTCCTCCAAATGCATTCCACTTTTAATACAGTGTTTTCACTGTATTAAATACAGAAAACACTTTTAATACAGTGTTTTCATGAGGTGTTTCTGCTTCCTTTGTGCTCACAAAAATTTGTTTTCATGGGATCGGTACTTTTCTGTTTCAAAGCTAACAAGGTAAACCAAGGTACACATAAAATTAATACAAGGCACGTGTAAAACAAGTGATATTGAAGAACCGTTTGTATCTGTATAGATACATAACAGCCAGTGCCCCATACATAAATCTATTCTTATTTTGTATAAATCTTACTATTTACATAAAAACTATATAATAATTTTATAGTGATATAATAGTATATTTTCAGTAAAAAAGCAATTAAATGTAAGAAGACTTAAGTATATTCAAATATATATTGTCCTTGAAAATAAACTTCTATATTTTAAAAATCTATAGAGAGATTTATGACAGACAAAAAACCACATAAGAGATTCCCAGATTACTTCTCTCCACCTAATGCATCTTTACCTTGCAAATAACTTAGAGGATCTTGGAAACCTGAGGCCTGGCAGCCTGTCCTGCCTCCTCCTGGCTGTTACAAAGGGGAAGAGAGGAAGTTGTTTTAAAGCTCTATTAAGTTCAGTGATTGAGGTTGTTACTGCTGAAATAACAGCCCTTGGTTCCAGCCCTGGGTTTGGCCGTCTTTCTTGGCCAGGTCCTCAGAGGAATCTTCCTCGGTACAGACAGGAGAAGAAATTCATCTTGTTCATTTTCATTTCTTGTTCATCTCTAAAGATTCATTTTTAGAACTATTTAGAGCCACTTTGGGTTCTCTACTCGGCAAAAGAGAGCTCAGCTTCAGTGTGGAGGATGAATTGCTCCATCTTACCCATTTCTTGAAATCACAGTCAAGACATCCCATCCTTGTTTGAGGACTTTTTAAACCAAACTCCAATACTTGCAAATATTAAGCATTTATTTTCTCTTTAAAATTGGTTAGTATTCCCATTTTGTTCATACAGACAATGATGAAAGGACTCCTGCAACCACGAAGGGATGAACAAGGAGAGTGGAGAAAATTAAAAGAGCCTGAGGAGCGACGTTGACAGCTGTGAGAGCTGTCCTGGAGGTCTATCATTAGATCTTTACTGATAGAATATTCTTCCAAAATGTTTCTATGAGATGCTGCTGAATATAAACTCATCAATAGCTTCTACTTCTCTGTCAACAAACAATATAGCCAAATTAAGAGAACAAATATTCTCTTCATGTGAGTTTGAAACAAAACACATGGTAATTTATCAGTTTTGATAAGCAAATTGCCTTAATTTGGCAAAAAAACAGGTAAGTGTCTTCTTTTACTATGCAGATAAAGAGGAAGAGAGGAGAAAAACAAGAAATCTAACATTGACAATGGCTGCGATTTTTGGCTGTTACGAATGGTTTTGCTAGTCAATATGTGATAGCTCCAAGAACTTTCTAGAGTCATGGGCTTTCAGATGAAGGAGTCAGAAACAGAAATAGCTATGTTCACTGCTAGTAAAAAGACATAAAATTCTGCAGTAAAATCTATTAGCTCAGAGCTATAACAGCAGTTAAAATCCAGGTCATGGCAAAAAACCTGCAAATCCAGAGGAAAGCGCCTGAAACTCAACAGTGAGGGTCTTGAGGGGCAATGTTCCCACATGCTGTTCGGGCCTATTCAAGGCCTGGCTAAAAGCTGAGATGTGGATATTGAAGATATGCACTTGTTTCATGAATCCATGCTCGAAGCTCACCACAAAGCTGCTATGAGGATCATTATGCTAAAAACAGCAGATCACAGTGGGCAGGTGCACAGAGATTGCAGGGTGTTGTTTGGATGCAACTGCAACAATATTCCTTATCTAGGCAGAGCAGAAGCTTGGACATGAAGAAAACAACAGTATTCCATATTCTCTATGCAAATTCCGTCACTGCCTGCACCTTGAATTACTGTATTGTATTGTATTACAGTAAGATATAATAAGAATGTGGATTATTGTTAATTGTGGCTATTTTTTCTTAGGATATATGTGCACATTTTTGAGGGCCTAAGAAGTTCTAAAAAGAATGAATTAGTCTAGGTATTTAATATCAGATTATCATCCCAATCAGGATCTTGCTTTTGCACATCGCTCTAGTGATCCCCCATGAAAACTTTTATTCTGGGACTGAGTCTTCCATAAACAAATTTTATTTTTGTCCATCCATACAACTGCCATGTCAGATCTTAACAGGAGACAATTATCAGTCACACTTCCCTCAAAACACTATGGGAATTAAATATTTGGAAGTGTATTTGGAGAGGCAGTGGATGGCACTGTTGGACTACAATTATAAGGCTGCCGATGTGAGCCTTAAAAAAAATACACAGATTTTCATGACGCCTTCAGACACACCATTGGGATGCAAATGTTATCAGGGTACACTGGAGATTCCACCATTAAATGTGGAAATTGGTTCATGTACTTAAAGGCAGATGTGCCATAAAAATACTTTGGGCGGGAAGTGCTGGAAAATCAAGAATATCCCTGTTTTCAACATTCTGATCATCAGCATTTTCTTAATACTAAATTGCATTTCTAACATGGAGCATCTTGTAAAAAGAAGGACTTGGCTGGTAATTAGACTAACAGAGACTAAGACAGTCAAATCAAGAAAATGAAAAGGTTATCAGCATTGAGCATCAAGTACATCTATATTTTCTGTATGTAAAGTTGACTAACTTCTTTAAAGTGCTCATAATTACCTGTCATCATATGTTTATTTACAGGCTGAAATTAAGTGTACATGAATGAGGGAAGGAGATGGGGTTCTTTTTACTGGAGGCTTTTGTTTTCTTTCTCTTCTATTCATACTTGTGACATTTCTTAAAAAAAATATTACTTTTTGAAGTTATTTGAGACAATGGGTCATCATCTGCATTTTCCTGGGGCAATACATTTTATGATACTTGTGTGTGTGTGTGTGTGTGTGTGTGTGTGTGTGTTACCAATTTTCAGGATAATGCATTAACTAAACAAAAAAAAAGTGTCATGAGAAACATTTTTGACAGGTGTAATCACAACAAATTCAATTTCAGTACTAATAAATACTATGCTACTCATGAACAAATTAATATTACAAGTGTTCTATGATAATCCTGGCTATGTGCAAATCTTATTTTCTCAGAAAATTCTATGTAGATTAAAGTAACTTGGTATTGAGGATTACATTTCTGGTGTCAGTCAAATGTTTCCTTTGTATTTTATTTCTGAGTGCATTAAAATTTACATAAGAAGTTTAATCTTGAACATTGAGATTTAACTACTTTTTAGCTTTTTTTTTTTTTTTTTTTTTTAATGTTAGTTAAATATTATTTAAAACCAAGATCAAGCTTTGGATCCATAAGAATCACAGAATCACAGCACTGCTGAGGTTGGCAGGCACCTCTGGACATCAGCTACTCCAGGCCCTTCTCTCCAAGCAGGATCACCTACAACAGCTGCACAGGACACTGGCGTTTGCTCCTCTACTTCTTCCCATTAGGTGTTTATGCACTTTGATGAGATGCCTCCCAAGCCTCCTCTGCTCCAGGCTAAATGAAGAATATCTAAAGATCCTTAGTTCACTTTAGAAGTAAATGTTAAAAATAAAAAAATCTCACAGCTTACGTAAAGATCTACAACACCATGACCCTGCCTGTAAAGTTGGTTGTATAGAGACAGTAATGAGAGGAAATATTTCATAGGCAAAGCTGAAGGAAAATGCAGGTCTTTAATCTTTTGCAAGGTACACAGAGAATACTCTCTGAGTAGATATCCTTGGATACCTACTAATTATCTAGTAGGTTACTAGTTGTAATTGTATTTTCTATATCTTGTGGGTCTGATAAGAAAAACTTTGGTAAGTGATGACCCAGTATCAGTTGCTTTCAAATTGATTTCAGTTTTAGTTACTGAAGGGATAGTTAATTTCAGGACTAGTTACTGAAAAAAAAAATAGTTTTCTTCAAAGGAGAGGCAGCTGGGCAGCCTGCTGCTCTGGGCTTCTCAGCAGTGAGCACTTGCTTTGGAGCCACTGTTCCTTCAGCTTCCTCTTGGTTTGCTTTTCCTTTAATGCCAAGGATCCATAAAAATTTAATCTTGAGTTGTAGTCCATGGGACTCTTAGGATCCAGGTTCAGAAGACAGGCTCTAGGTCCTGGTTTGAGCAGAGGACATCAGACCCGTAAGTCCCTCAGCAGCCTGCCAGGCGCCCTGCCAGGAGCCCTGCCTGCCCTCCTGCAAAGCGGATCAAATTCCAGCTGCTTTCATGAAAGCAGATTTCCAATTCAAACATTTCGGATTCCCAAATTTGATGCTGTTTCATTCTGTTTGCAAAACAGAAATCAATCTGTGTATCTAAAGATGACACATAACATTTGCTGAAACTGCAGCAGTGATGACAAGCCCCAGAAGGTGCAGCCTGCTTTAGCTAGAATAGCTCTTGAAATGAGGGTGTTATTTGGATGTCCAAATATTTAACAAAATGAGTAACCTCAAATATGGAAGTTCAAAAGCAATTGCCATAGTGCACATTTGAGACACATCTGTAGCTATGTCTCAAAAAAATGTAGTACATACTACTTTATGAGGGTATTTTTTAAGGACTTATTTTAAGCATTGAGGATTTGTCACAATTTAAGCAGCCAAACAGTCTTGAGCACAAACCCGGGGAGTGTTGCTCCCTTCTCAGGCAGATACAGACCGGGCTCACACGTGTCTGTGTGGCAGATGCTGCAGCCCAGACCGTGTGTGCATGTTCACAAGGCAGCCACCCACTTCTCCAACGTGCACGTTCCCCACTGCACACCAGAACTGCCTTCCTTGCTCCTTTGCTACACGAAATATTTTCATAGAACACAGTCTCAAAGACTGACAGACCAAAGCTTAACAAATTCCCTATTTTGCTCTCAGGATGACCTTTGTGGAGCAGCATTCTGCTGCACTGTCCAGGGAGGTACAATAGCGGCTCATCTGGGCTAATCTTCAGTGACTCTAAACTGCTAAAGCGATTAACGGGAAGAGACAGTTCTTTCACCACATGGATAGAGTCATTGTGTCCTGGGCCACATCTGCATATTTCATGACAACATTATATTCCACTCATTTTTATTTATGCCTTTGTTCAGAGTAAAATGGTTGGGAAAGAACTAGTGTCTATAATCTCTTGTACGATCTCTATTTTCCTCTTTCCTTTTTAAGCTACCAATTAATCAACTATGTTGAAACTCCTCTTACATTATAAAATTCTATGAAAAATTTCCAGCTAGTTTAAAATCACTTTTTATAGTTTGTGATTTGATACCACAGTAATATGCACAGTAATATATAGCTTTTAAACATTTTCAAACATTTTGTTATTGCTTCTCTTAACCATATGTATAGACTCGCAGAGTTCTCATGTCTGAGGAGTTTCTATTCTTTGATGACTGAAACTATAATATAATTATAGTATCCATATATTCAACATCCACTCTGATTTAATTCTAGAGTAGCTGTAGAGCACGCTCATATTTATCAAGGTCATATCTCGATGGCTGCACAAGCTCCGATAAATCAGGTGTTAAGCAGGCGTATCTCCAAGGAACCTGGCAATTCTCTCATCTGTAATCCTCAGCATATCTTATTATTTACTGCCAAAGAAATGACTGATTAATTTTGTCATCTTTGCTCTGTGATTTTTGCTCAGCTGAAACTGCCTGCCCTCTTCTGCAATGCCTGATCAGACCTATTTAAGTTGATGCCTTTGATCGTAGACACTGAGGAGCTTGCTGACTTAGGCTTTGACTAAACATTCCTCCACTGCAATATTTATGCACAACCCCCTAAATGATTACTGACAGTCAATGTAGATAACAAAAACTTATGAGATGTTCCCACTATTTCACTGGTGCTCAAAATAGCTTTTCTTGCACTAGAGGTACCAGTCAAGATGAAAGATTGCTATTAATATAACAACAGCTCAACAAATCTTGCTGTGATGAACAGTTTATTTCTCACACATGAAAAATCTGAGGTCAGGAAAAAATCTGTTACTGGAAAACTATGGAGTATAATTAAAAAGAAATGCTTCAAATTCTTTCTGTACTGTGATATCATGCTTAGCTTTGGAAGCTAGCGGCATTTTACTATCAAACTGTTCCAAACAAAATTACCAAAACAAAGCTAATAAAAAAATACAAGGAAAGTTAAGCCCTGTGGAAAAAAAAAATCTGCCTCCAGCTCTTTATTAATCACATTCCAACACCAGGGGCTAGAAGTACATCAAACTGCACCAAATCCTTTTCACATGACAACCTCATAAATTATTCAACTCATTAGTAACACCAAGAGGCATAAAAATAACATCAGTGGTAAGGATGTTTTTTTACAGAAAAAGGTCAGCTGAAAGTTTCAGTATTAAAATCTAAAGGCTTAAGCCTCTGAAGAGCAAGTACATCTAGATAGTATCCATGAATTAAAATTTATTGCACGCTGGGTTTAAAATTCTATATTTTATATATATATATATATATTTATGTGTGTCTGTGTGTCTGTATGTATATGGAAAAGTTTTACTCAGCATTATTTATTTTCATGCTGCAAACTAGGGAACTTTAATCACTCTCATTTTTAATTCAATCTACAAGGTTGATAGACACCACCTCTGTCCTCTGAGCTTTAACGTCTGGGCTTTGATTTTCCTGTTCACCTCAAGCACTAACAGGTGAGTACTATAAAATTGATGAAATTGTATGGAACAAATACGAAACTATAATTACTGCAGTTTTTTCATCTCTTTTGGCTATAGCCTTGCCTTGCAGGTTAGCTTTACTACAGGACACCTGTTGCCTAAACAAAAATACCAGATAAATGAGCACAAAGCACCACATTAACAGATGCAATCTGTAAAGTCGAACCTGTTCAAGTGCAACTTGTATAGTAATTGTCATAAAAAGACAAAACCATTGCCAGCATCTTCTAACCACAACTTTATCCCACGCATTCCTACCATGAAGGTATGAAACAAAGTCCACCAAAGCAAATAGAAAGCTCCTGTGATTTTAAGAACAGATGGTACTGACCCCTAAAGCTTGGTGATAGTTAATATATTACATTTCTTCCTGCTTTAATGCTGATTTAAAACTAAAATTGACATATTAAGCATATTAAGAATATTCTTGAGGACTCTTAAGCTGGTATAACACTGGAAGTCCACCACTGTGGTATTTGCCTTACAGAAGGAATAATTGGAACAGTTTGGTGTCTCTCTCTGACAAGATATGTGTTTTAATGTTTTGGAAGAATGTAGAGAAAATATACGTCCACCACATCATCAAATGCACAATATACCACTGGGGAACAGTTTATGACTCGAAGCACTGCACATGATAGCCTTCACATGTTGATAAATACTAAATAATGCTGGTTGCTAGAGCTGCACAGGTAGATATTCACTTGTAAGTTTAATTTTGCTTGAAGCCCAGCTATTTTCTGGATTTTACAGCTATTTTTTCTGGGGTCCAGATATATTCTGTGATTTTCTTCATCAGTCTGCAAAGTTAGTGAAATGTGTCACTTCTATGGAGTGGGCTTTGTACCTATCATATTAAGAACTTTAAGTACCATTAGCCTTGGCTGCACAGCAGCTAAAAGGTTTTGAAGGTTTAGCTCCCTTTCTGTCCGCTTTCTTTACCTCAGTTTTTCCTGTGTGGTTCCTTGGAGTTTTACTCTTTCATACTCCTTTTTTTTTTCCCTCAAGATTATGGATTAAAAAAGAAGTGATCAGGAAAACATCTTAAAGTTCTAAAAGAATCCCTGTCTTTCATACATAAACTGCCCTTCCTCAGACCTGAGAAATAAATGAGTTTTAGACTCTTCAAGTCCCCAGGAACAGACCGCTGTTCGGAGGTCACTAAAACCCATGAAACTTTCAGAAGATAGAAGTGAATTTGAAAGCTTATTCCTCCCTTTTCATTTATATCCTAGCCATCTCGCCAAGAAATCCAAACATCTTCTGATCCTTAAACTCCTAGAACGAAGTTCCTATGTGGTCAGGACACTATTTGCTTCACAAAAGCAGCTCTAAGCATCCTTACAGTATGCTTTTGAACAAGTGCATCTGTGTTTGCCCATTTGCAGAAAAAATACTTTGAGGTGAGATTACATATGTCAAGATAAAGTATCTGATAAAAAACTAAAGAAAACAAAACAGTTAATTCCTCTCTTAGGAGAGGTTTTTCTCACTCAAAGAGAAAATGGGTTACTTTTACCAGTGTCTTCAAATTAGTGCCTGGGAATGCTAGAGAAGTACAATGTGAATCTCCTGGGGATTAGAGAATTTATCAGCACACAAACCCAAGCCTTCTGGTTCATTAAAGTATGAAGATTGAAAGAACCCCCATTATAACAACATGTTCTAGCAATTCTCAGAAATTGTCCCGAGGAACTAAGTGCTGCAACTCTCAGGCATCCAGGGGCAAGCAGGACACAGCGTTACACAGATGTTCCGAGGCAGGGGTTAGTACTGACCATATTCCACAGCGGCTTTCAGGAGGGCATCGGAGTGAGTGGACCCAAAAGCGTTGCGGACAAAGCGCCGCCGCCGGCGCAGATCATCTTCCCAGTAATCCAGGCGCCAGAAGTCGTGCAGTTGGCTAGGAAATAAAGCACATCCCCATCAGCACCCACCATGGCTTGCACTCTATTTACATATATTACAGCTAATTTCGCCGCTGCTTTTCTCTTTCAGGAATACAATCTTGTAAAAACATGTATTACTCAAACATGCAATATTCCAGCATTTCTTTATACGCATTCATACACGCTGAAGCTCAGCACTAGCTGTCTCCAAATGTTCTGCCTGCTGCTAAAAACATTAATCACACTGAGCCCATTAACAAATGCAGCATCAAATTACAAGTATTAATGGCACAGCTTGCTTTCTTTTACAGTGTTTTTAACAAGGCATGTAAATCATAGAATGGACCTCAGTGCAAATAGTTTGCAATTTAATGACTATGGTCCCTTAGCAGACTGAACTTAGAAGTATAAAATATTGCCCACTTGAATTTTGTGGAACTATGATTAAACTAATGTGCTGAAATATTCATTGAAATAATTCCCCACTGCCCCTAGCAACCTGAGAAAATTGCAATTTTATTCATTATTAATAACACTGAATTAGAGCAGCAAAAAAATTCCACCATGTGGTAATTGTCTTGGTAAATTATTATTCCAGCACTAACAGAGTACTCGGATGATTTTATAGCTTCCAGCTAGTACAAGGCATTAATGACCACGGCCATCTTCATGTTACATTGCCTTTTTACGTTCAAAAGCAATAGTGAAGTTCTACAGAATGATATAAGCCATTGTTAATCTTTCTTCACCTCAAAACACACAAACACAATCATTTGGTATCCAACCCACCTTCACTTCTAAAGAAATGACCATTCCCATTTTTAACTACTTGACTCTATCATCACGAATGTCTCCCAAGCCAATTATATATGTACACTGTGGGATATTCAGGCAAAACTATATTTTAAGCCATCATTTAAAGAACTTTCTGGATCACTATCAAACTCCCCAAATGTGGATGCACGCGTATCACCCAGCCTGAAAGTGGAAGCACGTAATATGATTCTACAGTCATTTATAATGCCCTTGCAGACCATAACTAGGTAACCACTGCTGTAGAGATTTTCACTTTGTCTGCAGCACTCTAGACATGAGCTGAAGAAGGCAGCTCAAGAAAATCAATCCTCAACTCACTAGTATGAGCCACATCTCTGCTGAATGTTTTTCACTTAATGCTTGTTATACCAGTGCTTTCTGTGTTGCCTTCATTTTGAAAAGCTTTGCACTGGTGGGCATTTCCAAGGGAAATGCAAAAAATATGCTAATATACAGTTGGCCTTTTCATTAGTTATAGTCTATTTAGCCACTTTTTTTTCATGTTTGCATGAGTTCTGGTCCAACTTTACTAAGTGCTACCACAGACCCTGGATCAGCCCTTGAGGGCACAGCACTGGAGGAAGGTGGATACCTTCCAGCCACATACCAATTTTCAAAAGCAGCAAATCATCAATTTTTAGTCAAATGTTTTAACTCCGCATGACATTTTCACTAGGTACTCCTTGAGTCTAGGAGCTGAAGGAGCTACTCTAGACTGCAGAAGAAGCATTGCTTTACTTATCTACCAGCAATGAGGAGGCATCTGCAGGACTTCAGTGGGAGCTGCTTTCTCACCAAGAGCAACTCACAGCATCTTGCCCGCAGGTGAGGCAGCGACTCTGAGCTCCCACCGGACGAAGATGCATCATTAATGACCTAGTCTGCATGCTGTGAGACAGAAATATCTCGCTCTGCTGAGTACCAATTATTTTTTGCTAGGCAAAATAGTCCACTCTGTATCACCATACTGCGTTCGCTCACAGATGTCGTGTTGGACTGAAGAATCAGACCACCATTTCTTCTCCTACATTGAGCTTTGATCAATACTACTACAAATGCTAAATTTCCTTGATTTTATGTGATATTAATGAAAAAAATGGCAGACAACTGCTCTCTCGTTTAAAGTAGGGAGCTTAAAGCTTCTTGTGCAGTCCAAGTCTATGTTCTAAAGAGATGACTAGGAAGGTAACTGTAAAGGGTTTTCTTTTTTATTTTTTCCACAGGGATTTCTTTTTGAAAGGCAAGTGACTCCCTCTTTGCTTCCATCTCAAAGAATAAGCCATGACGAAACAAAGTAAAGATATTAGTGAAAATTCTTTTAAAGACATGCTTGTTGTGAACCCGTGTTAGCTTCTACAAGACACTGTTCGGCTGAGAAGATTATCATACTTTCAAAGTACTTGTATTCTAATCCTGTTGATATTCTCCAGGCTTTAACATTTTTAAGGATTCTTGGTAGACTCCAGGTATCTCTAAGCAGTGCCAGTAACTCAAGCCAAACTACACTTCCTAAGACTGCACTAGACAAAAGTCAATCCTAGAAGAGAGAACATCTGCAAATCATCCACATTCTTTCCTGCTACAACCATTTTTTTCCCTAGAAATGACTTAATCAAGTCAATAAGTTTCTTTAGTAACTTATTTCTGTGACAAGTGCAATATTTTAACAAGCTTTATTTTTATGAATTATATATTACTAATAATCCTATTTTCATAGCCAACTAGAGTAGATGTAATTTCTCATTCCTCCACATTTAGACATTTTGAATCAAGCTTGTTGTAATGAAAATCTCCACAAATATGCATACTTTAACGAAAATTTTTGGAAGAACTAGAAGTTCATAGCATCCATTCATGAGCTACTTGCATACTTCAAAGCAGCAATATGTCTGTATCCCTGTAACTGAAGAGTTTCTTAAAATACACTCTAAAATAGGTAAGTCAGAGAAATCTGCTTGATGAGCAGCTTATCACTGATACACAGAAAGTTTTTGTGGCCTGGATCAAAGATCAAACAAGCCACAAGCTTCTCTTAAGCCAAAACCTAATCCAGGGCAAGGCCCAAACTCTCCCCAATTCCATGAGGGCTGAGGACTATGAGGAAGGTGCACAGGAGAGTCTGAAGCCAGCAGAGGTTAGCTCAGGGGGTTTAAGGCAAAAAGCCATCTCCAAAACATGAAAGCACCAGCTGAAGCAGCGAGTGCTGCTGGAGAAGCTACAGCAAGTTATCCAGAAGACCTAGCTAAGAGAATTGCTGAAGGTGGCTGCATTAAACAACACGTTTTCAGTGTAGGCAAAACAGCCTTATCTTGGGAGAAGATGTCATCTAGGATTTGCACAGCTCGTCGATGCCCGGCTTCAAAGCTT
>JAVCKT010017069.1:2471-16281 GCA_032273925.1 Rhynchotus rufescens
CAGACCACAAGAGCTCATCTAATTTTTCTTTCAACAAATATGAAATGATCACAATACACTGATATAAAATGCTATTGAAATAACACAATACTAGGGAAAGAATATTAAAATCAAATGACCCTTCTACCTGTTTTGCATTATGTGATAGTCATTGCTATCACCACACGTGATACTTCCCAGAGCTAGATATCCATATGAAATACTGCATACTGTTTGTGTCATGCTCCATAATGTATATTTGTAGTGGTCTTTGGTAATAATGGGAGTTTTGCCTAGTTATCAGAATAAAAACAGACTCACTTGCTAAAAATTTGCTGCAAATGCAAGAAAGCTTGGAACAGAAATATTGCCTAGTTCAACTCAGCTCCACCTTAGACACCTTTTTGTCTTTCTCCACCATTCCTGGTACTCTGGTATTTATCATTTTCTACTTTAAATTATTTCTTTTTCATCCACAATCATCACCCAGTGCATCCTAAGTATACACAAACTGCACCTGTTAAATTTCATCACATTTCTATGTCATTCTCAGTGCTATCCAGTCTTCTATAGAGAACTGACTTTTTCTGTATTATCATGCTCCAATTTCACCCTCACAATTCTATTACTCATGGTAACATTATTAACACTAAAAAGGATCGATGTCAATGTAGAACTTCTGCAACATCATTTTTAATTTTCCTTTTGTCCAACAGCCTAATCTACGTGAGCCTTGCTTCTAATGGTTTCTTCACATCATCCCCTTCTTGCAAAGGCCGCCTTTTTAAGCACGATATTTCCTATGTGGCATGAATTTGAATAACCTGCTGAAGTTTAAAAAGAGCAGACCTACTCTATTCACATTGTCTAAAAATAATTTCTCAAAGATTTAACAAACAAAACTTATAGTTCATAAACTGTCTTGCTGATTTTAAAGTCTATGTCTTTGGTCTTCCCTCCTTCAAAACACGTCAAAAAAACTTTCACTACTGTTTAGCATGAAGGAACAGAGATTGTATATTTGGTAATGTCCTGCCATTTAGTAACATTGACATCTATTAAAATCTTGCCCTTTTTACCCAGAACATGGTAAAGGAAATTATATATGTTCTTTCTTTTGAAAGTATTAAAATGTTTGAATTTTCAATATGTGGTCATTTTAAAACTCTCAATACTAGCTCTTTGTTTCTTTTGCCCCATGTTCTACTCTGTAGTACAATCATCATTACTCTTACTGAAGGTTATTGAAGAAAACATTTAATTTTTTGGTTATTCTCAGATTATATACATACTTCATCTTCACTAGAAAACCATGGCATCTTTCCTTATTTTCTTTTTATTTATAAAAGTAAGAGGCTTTTTTTCATATGACATTCTTTTGCAAGGTTTCAATCATCTTGACTTTGGACAACTCTCACTTTATCAGTAATTTGAAGTTTCTCATTCCAGATGAATCCCCTCATCCAGTTCTGTTACCTTATCAAAGGTTGTCCTAAAAATTGAGAATATTAGTTAATCATTTTTTAAAATGAAGATCTCTTTTTTTTTTTTTTTCAGCCTGTTGTTTTAAACTATTCTGGTACCACGTAAATGTTCATATTAATGCATAGCAGTATTTAAATTTATAGAAACATATAGATGAGGCCTTGGGGACATGGTTTAGCAGGACGGTGTTGAAAGTTTTACAGTTGGACTTGAAGATCTGGAAAGTCTTCTCCAACCATAATGATTCTATGATCCTATGGTCTAGTTAAAGATCATGCAGAATATTTACTTTAGGAAGTATTGAACCAGAATAATCTTTAAGTAGGGTAACTTGAAGTTCCAAAGTTTTACAGGGCTTTGTGAAATATCAATTAGTATAAATTCCACAATGTTACCTAGGGTTTTTGTAAAAGAGCAATCCAAACATTGAACATCTTTACATTATTTCATTTACTCAGCTTCATGGTTACTATAAAAGGGAAGAATGAGACAAAAATTAACTGGAACTTCTGGCAATTGGGATAGAATGGGACTGGAAAGGTGAGTGAGAAGGGAAGGAATCCATTCAGTTGTACAATATACAAGCTCCACACGTCAGTTTCATAATTGTAGGAATTAATCTAAAACAGTCAGAATAGACTTTGAAACATCTACTAATAAAATGAGCTTCTTTGGTATACTTTGATGTATATTGCATTGTTCTCATTAGCCTTTTTAGCAAAATATTGGAGGACAAGAGTATCTATTATGTAGCTGTTTATGAAAGATCTATGTATCTAATAGATAATTTTCACATGAGTTATGTCTGATCTTACAGTTCTATATGAAAATTAAGAACAAAAAGTATGTATTTCAGGGACTGAAATATCAAAGAATGTCTACTCTGTGTCTCTGTGTTAGTTAGATCAAGGAAGGAAACTTGGCAGTGATATCATTTTTGGGATTTCATTTTAAGGTTTCCAATATATAATAGTGTAAAGGGGCTTAAAAATGTCAATATCTCATCCTTTTCTTGTAAATCCTTTTCTCTACTTCAGATTAGACACTCATAATCATGTCACCTCTAAAAATGTAGTTGTACATTTATAGATAACTCACACAAATGCATACTTATTCTGAAACATAATTCCGCAGAGAAGTGGAGAGAAAAGAAAGTAAACTTAAAAAGGCAAAGCAAACAGACATATCTAAAATAAACTTACTTATTTGCATTTTAAACCTGGAAAGATAAATTAATTTTTGATTATGTCAAGTGTTAATATCAGGACTTCAATTTGTCTATAACTTTTATTTGTATTTAAGTTTTTAAGTTTGTTGCTTTTTGATAGGCAGTCCAAATGAAAATAAGATATAAGATTTTCAAGGGGTTTATAAAAGATTTTTTATCAACTTGGCAATCCTAAGGAGTTAATTGCCCAAAATCAAGTAAAATTATTCAGTACTATCTACTTCCAATTTTCTCAGAATTATCATTCATGTGAATGACACTATTTCTTTGATTTTAGCAACAGCTGCATGTGACATAAAAACTTTCAAAGACCAAATTTCTTTGAAAGACCTCATAATCTAAGAATATGCATTAAATTTAAAACCAAAGTTTCCATGCAATAAAACTTCATGACAAAGCATCAACACAAAAACAAATCTCAATGTTTACAGCATGCCTTCTCACAAGAGGAAAGTTTATGCTTAAATCTTTTCGTTGTAATATTTTTTATTCTGTAAAATTAGATAGTGCTTTCTATGTTCTTCATAATTATCAAATGCCATTTTGTTGTTTTTAATATATTTATGATTTTCAAGGAAAGAAATCTCAAAAGAGATTTGATTTTCCTCCCACATTTAATTAATTTTGCCAGCAATATATTTAATAATTATTTTTGCCTGTAAGTAAATAAATTTGTATTTCTTTACTTATTTGTAAACTGTTTTGTAAAACATATTTTTAAACCATTATTTGTAAATATTGCATAGGCTACAGCACACCATATACCCCTTTTTCTATTATGATGTTAGTGACCTCAGTGAAATCACTCAGTCTCACATGCATCTATCATTTCCCTATCTCCAAAAACCTTTTCAAGAAGAGATAACCTAATTTTATTTGTTGTTTTTGTTTTGTTTTGTTTTTCAGATAAAGAATTTTTTTAACTTAGTAGCATTTTATATTCATATTTTATTACACATATGGAACGCTTTCCCAAAACAATCTTCAGAATGTCAAACACATAAGAAGTATGACAATTTGAATTCCATCTAAACTGACAATATAGAATTTCAGAAAAACTGCCATGTGGAGTTCCCTCATTCCCATAATGTAAATTCAAACATCTAGTCAGAGCTAGATGAAGCTGGTCTGTTATTTTGACAAACTTTAATGAAAAAAAAATCCCTTAATAATAAGATCTTCTAAATTACAAAAAAAAAATTTAGACCCTAATATGAGAAATATAGTCATGCCTTACGAGAAATATAATCAAGCCTTAACTACCTTATGCTTATATGAGTGATTTCCATATTAAAAGTGATTATACTTGTCACTTTAATTTTGTTTTGGGGTCTTTTCTCATATGGCTTTTGTGTTGTTGTAGCTAGTTTTTGAACCTTTTATTTTTGCAGTGCCTCTTTGTAAATCAAATTTATCATAGGAACTGAATATCTGCTGGAAAGCAATCAGAACGCCCAGCCACTCAAAAGAATGAACAAGGACATTGAGAACAGTGAGATTTTGAGACTAAAAGAGAAAGTGAATAAAAGAGTATGACATCCAATAAAAGTAAGTCTTTTCAATATTTTCCAGGGGAGAAGAATAGCCATCAGTCCCAAAACAGTCAATAATCTCCGAGTTTAATTTGGAAACAGAAAACTGCTTGATATCCTGGATCTAACTAAAGACTGTTCTATATGCACTCTCAAATTTTCAGTCTTTACTGGAGTGATAAATTTCTTAATCAACAGTTTTCATTTACATCAATATGATTTTGCTGTGTACAAATATATTTTATATATAAGTTATAAATCTATATTTTTATATCTAGCGGCAAAATGTTTACATGCACTGTACATCAGGTGTTTCTTCTGTTTGATTTATGTTTCACTGTGATAGGTTTCTGCATAGAAGAGGGACTGTACAGTTTAGTTATTCTAGTACAGGAAGAGATTGCAGCCTTCAGTGTTTCTGACATGACAGGAAGATTTACCTTGTCCTCATACAGATGCACCTTACTGCCTTCTACTATCATTACTTCTGTAAGTGTAGACACAAAATTAAAGAACTTAACACTGAAAGAGAAGTTAGAATGACTATGATAAGGAAATTTAATATTTGAGATCTGTCAGATATTTTCATCCTTTTTAGGACTGCAACTTTCTTATTGTTATGCTATATATTATATATACTTGCCAATTTTGTATATCAGATGATAATTCCAAAGAGAAATTACAGAATCATTAGGGTTGAAAGAGACATTTGGAGATCATCTGCCCAGAGGAGGGTCAATTAGAGCAGGACCATGTCCAGTCTGGTTTTGAGTATGTACGGAGATGAAGAGTCTACAACCTCTTTGGAAAACCTGTTCCAGTGTTCAGTCGCTCTTACAGTTCAAATTGTTTTCTTACATTCAGATGGAATTTTCTGTGTTTCAGTTTGCACCTGTTGCCCCTTGACCCATCACTGAGAAGATTCTCTGCTGAGAAGATTGTGACCCTCTTCTCTTGACACTTCCTTTTAGCCATTATACACATTTATAAGATCCCCATGAGCCTCTTCTCTTCTAGGCTGAACAGTCCCAGGTGTCTCAGTCTCTCCTTGCCTGAAAGAATCTTCAGTAGATTCTTCATCATCTTTATGATTCTATGTTACAGAAACACTACTCATGCTCCTGCAAGCAGGCTCCTCCATACGTAATGATTTTCATTGACTCTCATACATACTGCAGCTTCAATGTGTATATAATCTTCATAAAGTAGTTTGAATAAATTACCAAGCTATTATCATTTAAGAAAATAAATGATAAAAGACATTAACTAAGAAAGCACCTGACACCAAGTTAGGAGCATGACTTTCATGCTATTTTCTCGGTTTGATGAAAACAATGTCCTCACTTATATCTTTCCTCTTGTTATATAGATAGTTGTTACTAGACCCAAATCCCAAATGCCTAAATTCTGATTCTCATCCTCTTAAGTTGCCATCTAATTTAGCATTTACTTCTTTGACACCAAATGACAATAAAGCCTTTTTCTTATTTAAAAATGTCTAATCTGCCAGAACATGGCTTTTTTTTTTGTTTGTTTTGTTTTGTTTTTTGGGGTTCTTTTTGCATGCCTAAAAGTGCTTCAATTTCAATCATAGCAAGCCAACTCCCTATTCAGGTCAGACCTAGACCTACTGAGGTACATAAACACATGAGCAATTCCTTCTTCTTTTTCTCCTGTTATGCTTGATCTGATAAGTGTTATTAGCATATACCTATTGGATTTGTCTTCACACAAAATATCACAACAGCCAGAGGAAAAGATGGATTAGAGAATCTTTTCCCATGCTTAATACATTCAACACCCTCAACAATGCAAGAATTTAAGCCCCTACTTTGCTTCTGAAGATGATTGTGCTAACAATCAAATTATTGATAATTCCTTTTTCATAGCATTTCTGCTTTACATTAAAGAATCAAGATTGAAAAAACAGAAAAAGAAGAAAGAGTAGTGTAGAACTCAACAGCTTAGGAAGAGTCATGCAGATCAATCTTTTGCCTCAAGTATTATTATCCTTTTAGCAGCCAAGGGATAAAAAAGCCATTATTATCCTAGCCATTATTATCCTAGACTCTTCCAAGCAAGTCCACTAATCACTAAGCTAGGAAGTGTTTATTTCCTCTTATAATTTCTCTCTGTCTCAGTAAACCATTAATTATATTACAAAAGTTAAAACAACATCAGCAATAGGTTTTCAGCAGATGCAGATTTAAATCCCCATCATGTGGGGGGCAAAAATTGAACTCAGAACTTGATGAATCCATAAAATATTAGATAATCATATGAAAACTAGACATTTTGTATGACATTTTTATTTCAAATAAAAAGTGTTTTTTTTTTCTTTACAAATAAAGAGTTTGATAGAGTAATGTTATAAAAAGCTTTTGAGGCATGAAATCACTTTCTTATAGCTATGAAAAAGACAAAAAAGACAAAATATATTCTTCACTTTTTTGACCAGTCAATGTTCCACACACTACTTTTTGTGGCTTCCTGTAGTTCTTCATGTGTCCAAGACAGATGATCATTACCTAACTTAGGCTGAGAATTCTACCTTTTAAGATGTAGTTTCTCAAGGTTTGGCATTGTAATAAATAAGCAAATATTACTGTGATGTTGATTAAGATAACATATCAGAAATGTTAGCCACTGCAAACTTGTCAGTACATTCATTTTCATATAAATATTTGAAATAAAATTACTTTGATGATGCTTGTACTTCTACATAATTCCAAAGCCTGAATTTTCAGTTTAATTAAAAAACTGTATATTTTTGTATCTCACTGAACAGAAAAAAAAAAAATGATGCAGTACCTAAGTTAATAAATGATGGAAAATTCTCCCGAATGTATCCTCAAACTATCACTTAGGCTGGAAGAAAATTATATGGATTCAAGAGATACACTTATATAAACTACTGCTTATATAAGGAAATAAGAAATTCACATTTTGAAGGATATTAGAAAGCTTTACAAAGCTATTCAGTCAGAAGTAGAGTTTAGGCAGGTATTTAACTGAGAGATATCACTACCTTTAAATAGGAGAGAGAGAGTTTACTTTAAATATGAATAGATGAGGCTGAAGATCTCATGTGGCATAATTTGTGTTTCAAAGTATTTCTAGGCAACTGGGTTCTAAGAGTCAATACAGGGAATCCTGCCAATTGCCTCAGCAGGACTCTTACAACCATGTGAATTTTGATTTGTTTCTGGACGTATCATATGTTTCTCTGGCTGCTCAAACCGGTAATCAAAACCTAAGAGGCGCAAGGATTATCAAAACCTAAGAGGCCCAAGAGCATGTTGCTATTGCAAAAGGACAATAACATCACAAACTGCCAATAGAAACAGAGGTAAAATATTTGCAGTCACACCTTGCTAGTAAATGAGTACAAAATTAGAAGTCAAATAGATTTAATGGGTTTCTACATATTCTTTCCCATTTCTAAGGGATTCAGGAAGCAGATATCTCAATTTTGCACTTGTTCTGTAAGAAATATCCTCTCAGTGATGGTCAAGTAGTGTTTCAAGCAGTGAATTTTCACTGATCTGAATAGAAGTTCTGCTGCCTTATGGGAAAAAAGAATTAGTGAGAGCTGAGTAGCAGCCATCAGGATGATTTGTTCCATTTTATTTCAAATTCACTATATTCTCATGAAATAATACAATGAAACTTCTTGATATCTGATGTTTATTGTAAAACTAATTTTCTCATTGGAAGAATTATTTCTTTTGCTTGCAGAAAAATAAGAACTATAGTGGAGTACTGGAAATTACCTTGTTTTGCTCCAAGGAGAGGAAAGAGAATTCAGAAAATAAAAAAATCATGAGAAGGACTTTCTATCTCACCATGTTCCACAGATATATTCTTTAGAATTATGCTTTGAACAGATATATGGAAAGAAGAGTGTTGAAAGTATAAGTGCAGCAAAAGCATTTATAGTTATGATATGTATTTAGTTTTCCAAGAATGCTTCTACACTGTGCTGTGGTTGCACAAGATTGCACAGTGAATCTTTGCGAGAACACAAGAAAGAAGATCTTTTCCATATTATTACTTCCATGGTAATTACTAAAAACTAGCTGGTCAGGAGGGAAGGAATAGATATTTCTTTATAAATATATATATATACACATATATATACATATATAATATATATACACACACATACATATATACAGCCTCCATTGGTTAATCACTCAGTTCTCAAAAGCCAATGGTGCATTCTGCTCCAGCTCTGCTGTTTAAGATTTCTATGCAGTTAACCAGAGAGGAAATTAAAAGATTATATCTAAAAAATAGTTTAAAAGACAAACATAATGTGAATGAAATGAAACACCATTAAAGATGCTAGGCACGTTTTAGTCTGATTTACAGCAGTCGTGCTGTCATGTCTGCACTGACATTACACTGGTATAATGAGGAGAGAAATATGACCCAGTGAAATAGCGCTTTTTTTTTTTAATTAAGCTATGACTAAGGATTAGATTCACAAAGGGATATCAGAGATTACCCTCAGGGTAAAGCGTGTACCTAAGATTCCCAAATGATTTAAGGAGGTCCCTAGGTGATCAGAAATAGCAGCCTAATGATTCCCACCAGGTAGCTGACGGAAGACACGGGGTTGAGGAAGGCCATGACAAAAATAAGCAGAAGATGGAGATATATCTGCAATTCTGACCCTTCCTGAAACAGACACCTTTCATTAGTCCTCAGTTACAAAACCATGAGAAACTGAAATTCATAAGCCTGATCCATCTCATGGATTTATTCGCATTTTTTCCCCCTTGGTTATGGCTATCTTTTATATAATAATATTGCAGACACATAATTTATCCAAGGAGGCAAAGACATAGCTCAATACTTTCCTCAGAGTGACAGGATTCAAAGCATCATCTTTTTTCTGCCGTAGGAGCATACAGCCATCAGGATGACATAGAGAGACCAATAAAAACACAGAGCAGTATTTAGATACTGCACAAGCAGAAAAAAAATACAATCTAGCATAAACAAAAGACAGCATATGGGCATGGATAGATGGGGAATATAAAAAAGGGAACAGCAGCTAAATGATAGATAGAGGGTTCTGAACACCAGGAGCCTAACCACTGCAACAGCAAAGGACAGTTTTAAAGACATCTGAAAGGAGATCAGTAACATAATTTTACTGAAAATGAAAGGCAGGGAGAATGAAGTCAGAGTGTTCCACAGTTGAGTGGTAGAAGTTGGCATGAGGCACTGATTAGAAATTGATGTTTCAACAAGTGATGGCAAGGAGGAGTAAGCTATGAAGTGCTTTCAAAATGAAGATAAATAGCTTATGTTTGATGCGCTCTTGAAGGGTAAGCCATTATAAAAATGAAAAGAAAAAAAAAAAAGAAATAGTAAAAATGACTGGTTAATAAAATGATCGTTATTCACATTCTGTGTGAATGTGAGCAAGAACAAGAGAGCATGTTTCAAAGTCAGAAAAAAAAAAAAAATGATGACGCCATCACCAGCATCCAAGAGGTTGTAAATCTGGACAAATACTTTAACTGCATGGAAAAATAGGAAAGGCACTGCACAGAAATGTCATACAGAAAAATTTTTACAGTGCAGAGTTTAAAAAAAAACAGAGTAACTACAAGTTTAGAATTGGAAAACAAAAGCAAATTTTAACTACCCTGGTTCCATTGTGGTTTCAAATATCTATTTTTGATCATTCAGCTGGGTGCGATTTTAGTTTGGCAAGGAAATTGGGAAATTGGGAATTGAAATTCCCAAGAAGGCACAGACACAGAAGAATCTGTGGCTTACAGCCTATTGAATATATTTCCTATATATACAAAATGTGCCCCCTTAAAAAGTCTCTGACCTGGGTGAGTTGCAAGACCAAATAATAGCATGTAATTGAATCCCCCAAGTATGTAAAATATCGTCAATTAATTAGTCACATTGATTTTAGAGAGAGAGATCTCTCACTATCATATTGTTAGATTCTATTTAATTCAGTTAAACTAAAATAATCATGTAAGTAAAATATTAAAACATAATTATCTGAGTGAAATAACTATATTATGTATTTTAGGAACAGATTTCGTAAAAGAAGCTGAGAATTATTGTTTACTCCTTTCTATTTCTCTTAGCAGCAGAGTAATAATGTTTGGAATAGTTACACAAAATAAGTATATATTCCTCTGAAAATGCCTTCTGCACAAAATTTTTACTTAATTTAGCAAAATGAGCTAAGATTATTTGGTTGAACTGCTCTCTCTTTGCAAGCTTACAATTCCATAGCAAAAAATTACTCAGAAGTGAAAGCAAATGGAAAATTCAACCTTTTGATCATAAGTGTAACTTTCTTTAAAAATTCTTTAAATCACTCTTTATTGCCATAGAGCTCCATTTTTCTAAATACATCATTTGCATTATTTTATTTTTTAAAGTAAAGTGACTTAATGCTATCAAGATTTTTTTTTGCTTGTTTTTTCACTGCTCTACAAATTTACCACTGTATCAGCAAAGCCCAAATAATGTAGCTGAGTGTTCAACTTATACTTGCTATATTCAGTTTATGCTGCCTTGGGATTACTTCTGTCCTTTACAAAACTTTCAGTGTATCTGTATTTGCTTGATCCAAATACATGAGAAGGAGAAAGGAGGATTTTTTTTCGATTTGCTTTAGTGAAATTTATATGAGATTTATATATGTGATATATGTATGTCGGTAAAAATATGTGTCTATGAAGAGATCGTAGATAATGACAATGATACAAAATCACTTTTTCACCAGAAACCTAAAATAAGAGAATACTAACATGTATTATATGCAAGGGAATACTTACATATATATGTGTGTGTGCCTACATGTGCAATACACACCTGTTTGCAAATGCACACAGAGTCTTTTCTCAACAGAAAGTGTTATCATGAACTATCGCTAACAGGACCAGGATGTTTATGCTCTGCCTTCTCCCTTCCCTACACAGGACAATCTACATGAAATGGCTGTAGCTGACTAACTATTTCCACAGGGTACCATTACACCTGGACATGGCTTGGGCTTAAACCCCCTAACATCTCTGCATGCTTTAGCTTTGCAGATACATATTTGTTCTTGAGATGAGCAAGTAGACAGATACCTACATAGACCGCTTCAGCATAAATCACAAGGCTTATAAATCTTAAAACAAATTTCATTTTTGTTGGGTTCTGTAGCAATGTGCTCATTCAGATAGGATGAAGATATGGCCTGCAATTGCTTTATATTAATAGCTGAGGAAAAAAAAAAAAAAAACCTATATTTTATCTCATGCTCTGATAATGCAACAATCTATCACCCCTAGACTAATTTGAAGCCCAGAATGTCTTCTACCTTCTCAGAGTTTCTCATTTCAGGGTTTTCCATAAAATAAAATGATAATTTAATTCAAGAACAAGTCTATAGTAACAAAATTTGGTTACATATTATTTGCTTAAAGTACAGATATTTATCTCATCTCAGAGTTTACTTGAAACTGAAAGTATGAATCTAGATTAATATTTTAATTAACACAATGTGGCCATAGAAAAATATATTATTAAACTTTGAATAGAGAAGGCCTATAGCTCCTAGCCAATATTTTTCCTTCATTAATGAATTAATAATAGATCAAATATTGATGGCTTACATCATATTTAAATTTATGAGATTATACCACATCATTTCACATTTTTGTTCTCTCAAGTGATTATTCACATCAGAAAAATATAGCATTTCTTATTCAGTTTTTAGCTTTCAGTTAATTTTCACCCTACCCACACAAACTTTCACTGATTTCAATTTGTCTATAAAAAGACATGGTAAAGCCTTAGATCCAGATCTGATAGTGACATATTCATTGCTAATCTTCCACCAATTTGGTTTTAGCAGCAACTCTTTTTCCATGTCACTTTAGGACAGAACTGAAGAAAAAGTAGATTTCTGCAAAATTATAGTAGGCCAGTTTCCGAGGAGATAAATTATCTTACTAGAAAAAAAAATGCACAAAGATAAATTAGAAACTGGCTTCAATATTTTGTTTCAAATCTTCATCAAAAACTCTTTTTTTCCCCCTAGATTCTTTCCAGAATACAGTATGTATTCGTAGATATTTGTTCTTTGATTTACTATCAATATATACACTGACATTTGAATTACTGTATTATTGAATAAGATATTCAAATTTCTACCCAATGCATAAAAGTGACATGTATAGAGCAAATATATTTGACTGTTCATAACAGACATGCATTTCCATGCATCTATGATTTTTTCTTAAGAATATTCCTTTTCCCCAACTGACTGCAGTGAAAAATGATTTATTATACCTCTGTAAAAAACATAGCTGTCCTATGCCACAAATTTCAAATGAATTAGCCTTTAGAAGTATCATTGCTAAATGCTTATTGCTAATAAGACAATGAAACCATTCACTATTAAAAAAAAAAAAAGTTAACAGTGACTATCAATTTGGACTATATGCCTGACAGTTCAAATACATTTTTGGCCATAAAACAGGTTTGCAAGCCTTAAATGGTTTCACATTTCTCTAAACCATACTAAAGAGCATAATATGAATATTTTAAGCAGCTTAGCTTTGATTTAAATATATTTGCTCAGGATATGCTGGCAGCATCTCAAAATGCAATGTAATACCCCTAAAGCTGGCAATCCCAAACTCAATTTAAGAAAGCAGATAATATGGACTAGCAGCATTAAAGCAAATAAAGTCAATTAACTGTTTTTTTTTTTTTAATTTGTTTTCTCTAGCTTGAAATTGCAAAGGATGGATAAAGCTCTGGGATTAATGAAGAAAGAAATTAATGGAAAAGGAATATAAAACAAAACAAACCAAAAATAAAGGTGGGGGGGGGGGGGGAGAAACAGAGAAGTCCAGAAGCTATTATTCATTGCTTGACACTTAATAGAGGATTATGGTTGTATAGTAATACTCATTTATTCAAAGTAGCCATGGTGCAGAGGGAAACTCCATTATTGAAATATTGTAGATAGTTAACAACATATTAGCTGAGAAGCAGTATATTAATTAGAAAGCATTTTCTTTCTCTGAAAAAAGGAATAGCAAAAAGTATACTTATGGAAAAAATAATGTGTTTATTGTAAATACTCTGCCAAGTTATCTCTTCCTGATATTTCCTTCATACATGAAGGTTAATTCCATTCATTGTTAAATCCATGTCTATGTGTAGGTGTTAAATCTAATGTGTATATTGAGACACTGGCACTTCAGTGTACCAGGAGATCGCAGGGAATACAGCGGAAAGGAGTTAGAGAACACCATCATATTTTGCAAATGTAAACAAATTATTTACATTATTTAGTTAATGCTTGAAGATATTTCATATTTTGAAACCTACATTTCAACCAGCTTTAAAACAGAAGAAACAAGTTACTCATATGCTATACTTACAGGCTTACCCTGGAAGCAATTATTAACTGCTTTTGTTGGGTAATTTGCTATTAAATTTCCAGTATACACTGATTTTAAGTTTCAAAAGTATTTTTGTTTGTTTATTTTTAATTATCTATTATATTTCCATCATTATCTAAAAGTCAACAAAAATA
>JAVCKT010017070.1:11562-23643 GCA_032273925.1 Rhynchotus rufescens
TTCCTTCCTTCCTTCCTTCCTTCCTTCCTTCCTTCCTTCCTTCCTTCCTTCCTTCCTTCCTTCCTTCCTCTCTCTCCTTTCTCCCTTTCTCTCTCTATTCCTTTCTCTTTCTCTTTCATTCTCTCACCCTTTTCCTCCTTTTTTTTTTTCCTTCTTTATCATTCTCTCTTCTCCCTCCTCTTTCTCTCTCTGTTTGAAGGTTGCTAAAGTACCCAAAGCATTTCCTTATTTTAAGTTTTTTAAAGGAAGCACGTGTGTGTGCATGGACACCCAGTCACATCAGTTGGACGGCCACATGTCAAAGTTTCAATAGAAAATATCAGAACAAAATGTTTCAATATTTTTTCCATCTTTTCAAGTTTTCAATGGAAACTGAGTTCAACACGTGCTCCCGAATAGCTTTTTCTCCCCAAGCTCCATTTTTTTCTTGCAATTTAGCATTCAAGATAGAAATTTCATTGGAGGAGGGGGGATGTGGGAGAAGAACGATTCTTTTTCCCTTTTTATGGTAGACTCATAACGACACAAACTTTGTACTTCCAAACATGGAAATTTCATTCAGGCAGATATCCATGGTTCCTGCTTATTGTATATTCAGATTTCGATCCTTAAGTCTAAGTACAAAAAGGAAAAACGTATTTGTATGAGTTTGATTTAGAGCGTAGGCTCAGGCACCGACTGGAAACAGCTATACTACTGATATGTAGTTGGCCTTCATTTTGGAAACAAAAAAGCCCCACAGTGTCTGTAACACTCTATTTTTAGGCATCTCGGTGTTTATTTTAATCATTTTTCCACATTACTATCCAAAATAGCTTAATATTTTATAAGGTAGATGTCAATCACATGTGATAGAGCCCCTCTGTGCAGCTTTGAAGAGCATTTCTCTTTTCACCTTATTACACCCCATTCTGAAACTGAACGTCTTGGACTTGCTCTAAAATCGCAGCTGAGTTTCCACACTTGGGAACTGACCCAGTTCAAAGATTGTTGCTGTGTGTTTGTGGGGGCCCTGAGGGTGCTTTGTGTGCTCTTACTGACCACCCACTCCAGGCTACTCAAATAGCTGCTTTTCAGACCTTGCAAAACGTTTGTTGTTGTTGTTGTTGAAATTTGTGAGCCTGCAGAATTCAGTTGCAGTGGAAACACTCGCTCAGCTGCTGCAGAGGTTCCTTTCTTCTCTCCGAGTGCCCCATGTTAAGTGCAACTGGCTGGTTCCAAAGATCAAGCCAAGCAGCTGTCTGATCCATAGGAGAAGACATCCTATAGTGCTGCAAAAAACACCAGCGCATAGGGAGCTAATTGAATCTGATTTCACACTTCTGGCCCTTAGTGCATCATCTTCACTATGCACTTATCAACATACAAAAATTTCTGTTCTCCAAATTCCTTACAAGACTCATATAGATAAGCTGTATATATGGATACACAGTGTCTATGAGTATATCCAGAATCATATTAATACTATCTAGAAAAAAATATGAACACTTTCACAGACTAGGCAAGCCAAACATGACTCAAGTTTGGTTAATGCAGGTTACACTGGTCAGAAATTCCCACCCTGAGGTGGCAGCCTCACCCACCTGAGCAGTCCCTCTTGGGGCCTGTTGGGTGAAGGTTGTTAGCTTGGCTTTCTAAAGAAACGAGGCTGCTGTGTGAGGAGTCTCCGTCAGCCTTTCTCTGTGTAACTTCTGAACCTGGGAGCCATTTTGGACAAAATCTAATACAGAGTTAGGGATTTCAGAGGCAATAAAATTCCTACAAGAAAATCAAGTTGTTAAGGAAAAAAAAACCTTAATTTTTTATTTGTTAATTTTGTTATTTATCTCTGCAGCAGAAGAGGTTGCAGCATCAGTTTGGTTTCATTTGGTACCACAGAATATGTCTGGGAGAGTCTTCAGAAGGTCCCTTGATGCATAAAAATAAAACATGCAGTCAGCCACTAGATACAGCTGTATAAGAAAACAGCCTTATTAGTCATAGTATTGTGTAGAGATAGTCTATATTTTTGATTGATTCTTAATACCCAACAAACCATGTGCTAATTCAACAGCTCATTTCATTCTTCCAAAACACACGTACGTATTTGGAGCCAGGCAAAGAAATGAACTTTAAAATGTCACAGCTGTATGAACGCAGCATTTCCCTGCAGTGCCGTCTGGGGAAGTTCAGGGCTTTCGTTTTATCCTGCAGAGCTTTTCCAGAGCAGAGACTGCAAGAAATGAAACCTGAGGGCTCACATCTTTCATTTCATTTCTAATCAATGGAGCTCTATTGGCATGGCAAGGTGCACAGGCTGGACTGTCTAGTCTGGTTCACGCAGACTTGTAGGTGGGATTTGATCCCTCCTGTTCCTGCCTTGTTGCCATGAGTTCCTGCTCCAGTGTGTGTGGCCATGATGCTATCTCTGCTTACAGGTTATTCTTCCAGTATTATTGGAAGTCTGTCTACTAGATAGACTTTTCTAAGATGTGGGATTTTTTCCTGTTTACTTTTTGACTCAATAGCTATTCTCTGTGAGCGAAAAATTGTCTCTTCTGTGGGCATGTTTGACATCACTTAAGGTTTTCTAGGTTGAAGATGGTACCTTAAACTTCACCTGAAAATGAGGAGGAAGCCTGTGTGAGTCATAGAGCATTAGTACAGAGGGCTCACATCTGGGCACACCGCTTAGCACTCTGAAACAGCCTAAATTACTTAGTAGATCCCAGGTATTGCTGCAGGCATAGGAGACTCTGTGAGGAGACAAATGTAGGTAAATTCTGGTAAATACACTGCATTTAAGTGGAGTGCCTATCTCAAATGTTCACGTATTTCTGGCCAGATGTAAATCATTACAATGAGTACAGTTTTTTGTTACATTTTTAAATCGTTACAATTTTTGCCAGGGAGCAGTACTGTTTCATACTTCTTATCTAATGTGCCCCAGAAGGTATGGAATTCAAGTCCTAATTTACTTGTGGAGGTGCCAGCGTGGCTTCTTTTCCAATGTATGCAAATTGTATATGTGTTTGAGAGAAAATTCCTTTATTTTGTCATAGGTCCTGCTGTCTTTAAGTATTTTGCCCAGTCTCATCCCAAGTAGGTAATCGCTTTGTACTGTTCATTCACAGTAGTAATATGCAAAAACATTTTTATTTATATTTCATTTTCCTTTTAATCAAATGTGATGGCTGTTATGGCACCACTTAAGAGAACTGAGTTGCTGTAATTGTTTTGGTTTTGTTGTTGAAAAAAGGCCATTGAAGTGCTAGTTTGGGTGCTATGTGCATTCTAGAGGAAAGCGAGGGGAAAAGAAGTGGGGAAGAATTGGGAAAGCAGGGCCTATCCACGCTGGCAATGGCATTCAAAGAAAGAATAAAAATCAGTCCCTCCCTCACAATATGAAACATATGATTGTGGATGAATAAAACACCAACAAAGTAAGCTTGGGAATCTGTGAAAACAAGGGGAAAGAGATGGGGATGTTATTTGATGAGAGTGGAAGAAAAGCAAGACGAGTGGAGTTTAGAGCTAGATTCTGTCTTTCCACAATGAAAAAGTTGTACAAATTGTCCCAAACTATAGCAAGTTAAATGTATAGGGAGCTCCCTATCTATACAGAGCTATAGAAGCCTTGGTTTGCGTGAAGGAGGTAACTGCAGCATCTGCTCTAGTGGAGAACAAACGGGGGGCACCCGTGTCCACGTGTAAGTTCAATGTATTTATTGCAGGCGCTTTTAAAAGGCTGCTCAGATTTATGGTGACAACAGGAACAAATAGGGTAAATTTTGACAGGTTTCTCTTTTTTGGGGGGGAATCTGAGTTGTTTACTTGTTGATTACAGGGCGGGCAGGTATAACAGCTAGTATGGCTTTGAATTGGTTGAATTTTTTTTTTTTTCCTTCCTCAGTAGTGTTTTCCCCAAAGCCTTTGGTGGCTGTATCTGTTTCTGCTCGTGTCCTTGTAGCTGCCTGTACCACTTGATTTATATTTTGTGAAACAGAAGGCTTTTTGGGGCGGTGTGGGTGTGTTGTGAGTGAATTGTTTCAAAATTTGCACTTCTAGTCATGCTAAAAGCAAGTCAATGACAGAGCCATTTGGCATTAGAGTTAGTTAAAGTGCTGGATTAATTTCAGTTCTCTTACTTCAGAGAGACTGTGAATGGGCTTTAATTATTATTTGCATTATTTGGAAGTTTTGTTTAAGTTATTTGTACTTATCGAAGTAAAAATGTAGATTTATACAAATTAGTTCATCGTGGATTTTAAGTTTCGATAACCTGGTTTGCATTTTCCATGTTAAACGGTTCGTGAAAAAGCCATTAAGGTGTGAGGGGGGTTTTAAAGCAGTTTGATCTAAAAATCAAACACGGAAAATTCACCAGGTTTTTATCGAAATGGTTTGGAGTAGATTGTAGCGTTAAGTTGGCCTATATGATTTAGTATGATTTCAAAGAATTTGTTCCTCATAGTATTTTTCCATCTACAATAATCATCAAATATTTTGGGGGCTAGACCCATGAACTTGAGGCAGGTAAAATTGCTTGTTTTCATAATTTATCTTATAAAATGATATATCTTTTCCTTTTGAGGAGTAATTGTGCGCAAGCGTTTTAGCCCGCATACCTGCCGAGCAATTTCCAGCCTCATCAGAGGGCACGTCTGTAGCTCTGGCAATTAAGATGTCCCATTTATGAACATGGAAATTTTGAAATAGCGGTTCACAATACCGTTCGTTGGGGCTTCGTTTAAGAGCAGAGTTACAGTTTTGTCGGCGGGGCTTTAGAAAGCTCTTTATCAAGTTCTTCAGCTGATAAAACTTTCCTCATATAGTGCCTCTGACAGCGCAGGGATTGAGGCTCCGTGTCCCCCCGCCGCGCGGGGATGGGGGATGCCACGTCCTGCTCTTCCCGGGAGCCTCCCGAGCCCGCAGCGCTTTCCTTTCGGAAGGGCAACAGGATTTTTAACCCCGCCCGTGTGCAGCAGCCTTCACCTTGGGGCTGTGAAGCCCCGGGCGGGCCGCGGGGCTCGCGCGGGGACGGGCGGCTCGGGGGCTGCGCGGGAGCGGAGCCCGCAGCCCGCGGAGCCCCGGGGCTCAGGCGGGGGGCGAAGGGGCCCGAGCCCCGCGGTCGGCGCCGTTCGGGCCCTGCGCAGCGCCCGCGTGTTCCTATCGGGCTCCTCCGCAGCCAGCGGCTCTCCCAAAGGGGATTAAAGCGTAATCCGCTCGCTCTATAGCTGGAGTGGATTAATGCCGGCTTCTCCCAGTGGCTGCTCGGCTCCCTGAAGGCTGCAACAAAAAGGCTCAGCGCTCCTTAAACGTGCTGTGGCGTTGCGAGTTGTAATTGGAGATTTCCAAAGGACAAGTGTAAAAACGACACGCTGTTAGCGCAGCGTAATTTTTCATTTTGTACTTTCGGAAAAGAAAAAAAAATATTACGGGGATTTTTAAATTATTTTTTCAAATTAATTTGTACCCTAAACCCCCGAAATCATCCCAGACATTGGCCAGTGTTTAGAAAACGCTTTCTGCTTCTCCTCGCAGAAAAAAAAAAAAAAAAAAAAAAAAGGGAAAAAATGATAAAAAGGGAGGAAAAAAAAAAAAAAGAGAATTAAGAAAAACCAGTGAGCATTTTCCCGGCTGGGGAGCAGAGCAGTGTTCGCCCCTCGCTGCGTTTTGATGCTCTTGGCGCGTCACGTTGCTCCCAATCTAGGGCGTCGTGGGCCTGAGACCCAGGGCAGGCACCAGGGTCCCAGGCCCCGTTTCGAGAGGGGACGGAGGGGGTCGATAACCCCGATTTACCCTGGACTGAGTGGCGGGAGGGGCAGAGGGTCCCCCCCCATCCGCCCCCGCCTCGGGCCGGGGTCTCGCCGAGGCTGCGCGCCCGCTTTGCGCCCTCCAGGCCCGGCCTTGGGGCCGCTCGACCGCGCCGCTTTATTTGTATTTTAGCCACACAGCCGCGCGGGGAAGAGGTAATTGGATTAAATGGATGGCCGTCCTTCTGGGATTCAGGAAAGCCCACAAACGCCTCCTTAAAATGATAGAAGAGCGGCTGGCTGCCCGCGCGCCGCTCCCGAGGGCGGAATGTGCGCGCACAGGGGCTGCGGGGCGCAAGTGCCGCGCGGGGCAGGAGCCGCCGCCGCGCATCCCCCCCGCTCCTCCCGCAGGCACGAAGAGGGGGCGCCTGGGGACTAGAAACCCAGATCCACTTGTAATCGCCTGGGGGGACCGGGCGCAATTCCTGGGGCGGCCCCCGTGACGCTGGATGGGGCTGCGCGGGGCGCCGCGCACCAATCCGCCCGCGCGCAGCGGGACGCGGCGAGCAAGGAGGCAGGCGGGCAGCGCGGCATGTGATGCGCATCAGCTGACCCGGGTCAAGAGGCTACCCGGGTTTATTGGGAGACGGAAAACAATAAAATGAGGGAAAATAGAGCTCGTGGCCGTGTTAGCCGCCCGCCGCGGCGGCTGCTGAGAGCTGCCGCTCAGCCGGGGCGCTTCGGCTTCCCCTGCTACGCGCACAGATCCGCGCCTCCCTTTTCATTTGCTTTGCAGCGCAAATGACAAAACACGGCGCAATACAGGCTCAAAGCGGGTGTTACAATTAAGTAAAACGTTAGCGACGTGACAGTTAGGGGCGCCGAATCGCGGCTAATTGGGACTAATTGGAAGTGCTGCGAGCGGCGGCCGGGCCGGGCCTTTCCGGAGCCCCGCGCGCTGGTGCCGCCCGGCCCGGCCCGGCCCGGCCCACGTTGCCCCGCAGCAGACGGGAGCCCCGCGACGCCGCCGACCCGTGCGGAGCATCGCGAGCGCTTTGCCCGGTGTCCAAAGGAGCCGCGCTGCTGTCCTGGGTTCCTCGGCTTTTATGATCTGCGTGTCAGACGGGCGGCCGTGTCCGCGGGGACACGCGTGGGTGCAAATGAACCTGCAGGGCGCAGCGGCCGCATCTGAGCGCGCTTCGTTTCTACCCGCCTCTTAACCAGAGCTTAGTGCCACGCAGCTCCCAGCCTGGCGTGGTTCGCTTTCCTACCAAAGACAAGAAGGCGCAAAAGTCCTTCTCCGAGGTGTCCTTTGCATCGAAACAGGAGTTGTTCCCCGTTAAAACCTAAAAAATTCTACGGAAAAAAACCCTTTTATAATAGATTTTCCCCTGTCCATCTTCCCTGTGCCCCTGCAAGTGCCATGGTGCTTAATGTGTTTTGTTACACTAATTCTAAAAGGATTAAGTGACAGCAAGTCGAATTTAAAAATATATTGTCATAAATGCACTTAAGGTCGGGAACCTTTGTGTGCGTGTGGCATTCAAAAAAAAAAAATTTTTTTAAAATCATCTTTTGCGCTGCTTTGGGAAGCGGGAAAGCGGCGGGCAGGTTCGGGCAGGGAGGTGCGGGCGGGAGCCGCTAACGGAGGCTGAGGGAAGGGGCGCCGGAGCGGGAACCCCTCCTGCGAGGCAGCCGATTTTCGCCCTTAGCTCCTCGAATTCCCCGGCTCCCCTCGCAGCTCCCGAACTCCTTTCCCGCCCCGGCTGCGGAGCTGCAGGCGGCGGCCGGCGCCCTGCGGGGTCTCGGCGGGGACCGGCCGCTGCCGGGACCGGACCGGGCCGGGCGCCGGGACCGAGCGGGCGCTTCACCTGATGCCGCTGCGCTTGTCTTGCAGGCCCCGTGGTGCTGAGCACCCCCGCGCAGCTCATCGCGCCCGTCGTGGTGGCCAAGGGCACGCTCTCCATCACCACCACCGAGATCTACTTCGAGGTGGACGAAGATGACGGCGCCTTCAAGAAGATCGACCCCAAGGTGAGTGTCGCTTCCGGGCCGGACCGGGCCCGGCCGGGCTGGACCGAGGGGCTGCGGCCGCCGGCGCTGCCCGCAGCCGGGCCCGACCCTGCCCCGCGACGCGCGCTCCCCTCGCCGCGTTTGATGCCGGAGCGCAGCGTATTAATGATGGAAAATCCCCTGTTACGGCCGGGTGCGCGTTTTGCAGCAGTTCCGCTCGCTGCCTTTGTAGGAACGCGGGCAGATTTAGCAGTTAAGCCAATTGCTCTGAAATCCCTGGAGGTAACAGCGCTCCCAGGCCGCGGCCTTCCTAAGATACCGCGCAGCGGTTTTACCCTTTCAGTGGATATCGGAGGATCCCTTTATTTCAAGAAAGTTAGTTTCCCCGTAAGAAAATACCTCTCATTTTACTAAACTTCCCGATTGCTGAAGTCCGAGCTAACGCTTATTTTCTAGAGAGAGGAAAAAATAATAAAAAGAAAAGCAATCGCGTGGGCATGTCTGGATTCCTGGGAAAGCTCTGTTTTCTTTTCCCTGAAGTCATTTACTGCTGCCCGATCCGCCCTGCCCAAAGCGGAGGCCGAGGGCAGCGGGGCTGCAGAGCGGAGCGCGCCCCGCGCCGCTGCGCGCCCGTCCGCGCCGCCGGCCGCGGGGCGGGAGCCGGGCCCGTGCGGGGCGCTCCCCTCTCCCGCCTTCTCCCTTATTCCCACCCTTGCGCCTGCTTTCTTGTCTTGTTATTGTGCTGCGAGAATGGTAAAAACCTCGCTTTGAGTGAAAAAAAAAAAAATAGCAGTGAGTCTGCTCGAAAGACCGCGGGATTTCTTAAGAACTACCACGAATAATTTCCAAGAAAAAAAAATGCTGGGAAACTCGTGTGTATATGTTTGCAGGGAGGGGATTTCTGGGATGAGGAATAATATCTTAAACTTGAATTTTTGAATTGTTTTTCGCCGTGCTGGAAAAGCAGGTTTCTCCGCGGCCGGGCACGGGCACCCCGCTGTGCAAAGCGCGGCTCTTCGCGGCCAGCCCCGCTGCGCCCCGGCCCCGCTCGGCACTTGTTGCCCGCGGGGCGCCCCGCGCCGCTCCCGCCGCTGCGCGGTGCGGGGCCCTGCGCGCCCCCAAAGCCCGCGCGCCGCCGCGGAGGGCGCAACTTGCGCCCTTGGCCGCCCCGCTGCTGCAGGCCTGACCCTTGCCCCTATACATTTAACTTTCCTCTTTATCGCCGCTTGCTGTCGGTTTCCGCAAGGGGCCGGGCCGGGCGCTGCGCCGGCTCCAGGGGCGCCTGCGTTTCCTCCTCGGCGTTGCTCGAAGCCGAGCAGAAACAGCAGCGCCCCACAGTAAATCTTTTGAAACCAGATTTATTCTCTGTCGGCAGTAAAAGGGGTTACTGTATCAATAATTACACCTGGGTCTGACAGTCGCTGATGGTCATCTGGAGCTCAAGAAACCAGCCCACCGCTGGTTTCTTTACCCTACAAAACTGCGCGAAATGCAAAGCCCGGCGGCTCCCCTTAAGTTTGCCGCTTTACGGGGCTTAAGCAGCTATCGTCAGAAAGCCCAAATTCGGAAGCCAAACGGCCCTTCCGTTTTTGCAAAGCGGATAACCTGATTCGATATTGAAACGCTTACCCGTGTGCATTTTACTTCATTTATTAGCTCGTAATTAAATAAATCAGCAACAGAAATTAAAATCTAAATCACAAAAGGTAATTATCCAGTGTATTTCAAGTGCATTTTCAAATATATAATTCCAATATTCAAGCGTTATTATATAAGCAGAATCCAAATTTCTTTTGAATATATTTAAATAACATTTCAAGTATATTTATGGAATGTTAGAAATAGAACAAGCAATATATATGAAACGAAAAATGTAAACTTGTTAAGTTCAGACACTTCAAAAGACAATTAACAAAAGGACCATGGTAAAATCTACCTTTTTAAATGGTATCTTCTTTAGCAGAAAATGTCCTTGAAGTATCCAAAATGGCATTTTAACTTCTGTTCACCAAATCACAAAACACCAACATCCACAATTTCAAAGACAATGTGAAATCACAATATCTGATACAAATTAAAAGGTACATTAGGGTTGGTTCGGGTGGCAGATCCAAATAGCTTTTTACTCACAGAGAGATTACATAAAAATACTGGGGTTTGTTATAATCCGTTGGTACCGTTTCTAGGCAGGATGGTCCCGATCACGTTAAGTAAGAGCCAATTTTGCTTTCCGGGTAACGTTTGGGTTTTCTCTCCCTCTCCGGGGAACTGCAAAACCGCGGTGAAGAGGAATGATACTCGCTGGGTTTATTATTATTATTTTTTTCCTTTGCGAAGAGCCTGGGCTATATTCCTTTTTAAAAGAGAATATTATTTGCGTCGTCAAGTGGAAATTTTCGACTTTTCGAACAGGAAGCTTAAACTTCATCGGGATATAAGCAGATGTACCGGTGAGGCCCGTTTGTTTTTGTATTTTTAAATTCCCCTCTAAAGTTTCTCCAAACTTTTCGGGTTGGTGAGTATTTCCCTAGCGAGTCGCCACGTTTGTTTGGCCGCGTTTTCCAGGGCCGAGTGCGGCTTGCCCTGAAACAGGTCTAAGTTGGGCAAGAAGTAATGCGGGCACCTCCGGCACTGGAGGCACGAGATGAGCTGCAGTAAAATCCCGTTGAGGCGGTCGCCCAAGCACGACTCGTCCCAGTCCGACTCGCGCGGGTGCTTTTCGCATTCGTACGAAACCAGAGTCTTCATGTGGTAGTTGTTGAGGGGCTGGCCCGGCAGCTCCAGGTGCCGGTCGCGCAGCGTTTTGAGGATGGAGAGGCATTTCTTCCTGCAGCCGCCCATCTGCAGTCTGTTCTCGGCCTCGGCGAACTGCAGCACCCACGCGTCGCTCTCGGCCGAGCTCTGCTTGCCGGCCAGCGAGTGGCACTCCTTGGAGAGCAGGTTGAAGCCCTCGGCCTTCACCTCGGCCACGCGGTTGGGCCCCGGCCAGGGGATGTGCGGCAGCGGCCAGTGCGCCGCGCTGCGCGGCCAGATGCCCGTGCACTTGAAGGCGGGCGTGATCTGCACCACGTATCGGTCCCTGATGCGCAGCTTCACCTCGCTCGTGTCCGCCACCATCTTCACCACGTCGCGGTAGCTGCACTTATCCACGGCCTGCGCCACGAGCGTCTGGAAGCGCGAGCGGATCTTGCGCGCCGAGAGGTAGCCCGAGGCCGTGATGAACTCCACCCAGAGCGACATGCTCCGCTTGCGGCCGTCGCTCAGCTTGAGCACGGCGCAGCCCGGCAGGGAGCCGTCGTCCACGAAGTTGAAAACCCCCATTTGGTTCAGGTAGAGCACGACCTCGAACTCCGTCGGCGAGATGACCTCGAGCCCCTCGTAGCGGTTGTCCATCTCGTTGAGGGAGCTGATGAAGCGCGGCTCCTGCACCTCCACCTCCTTGAGCACGTCCGACACCACTTTGCAGACCTCGCGGATGGTTTTGGCGATGGCAGCTTTCCGCGCCTGGCATTTCTCGTTGTAGTACTTGTTCAGGTGGTAGACCAGCTTGGCCTGGGCCGCGATCATGTTGGGGCAGAGATCCGGGTTGTACACCGGAGTCTCGCAGTAGGCGGTGGGATCCAATGCGGCTGCTGAGGCTGGCGCCAAGGTCCGAGGAGAAAGCGGCGGCCGCGCTGCGGAGCGCACCGAGGGGCTCTGCGAGCGCTGCTCCCTCGCCGCTCCCTTAGATCCGCCGGCTCCGAGTGCGTGTGGCGGGGGAGGGGAGGGGGACCCGAGGGGGCGATGGTTTTTCCTCCCCCTTTTTTTTTTTTTTTTAAAGGGTCCGTGGGTGCGAGGAGAGCATCGGGAGCGGCACCTTCCCCGGCAGCCGGGAAAAACAAAAGTTGAACCGAGACCCCAGCGAGGCTCCCGCTAGGCAAAATAATAAAACTTCCTCGTATTTATTTATTCTTTTTTTTTCTGCCTCCCCCTCCCACGTAGTAGTCACTGTGCGTGTGTGTGTGCGGGGTTAATGGGATGGCGGGGAAGCGCCGCGCGTGTGCGGGTGTGTGTGCGTGTCAGGAGGAGCCGCGCTGCGTTTGTATAAGAGCCCCTATGCGCTCGTGTGGAAATTATAAAGGCAGGGCCAGGCAGGCGGGCGGCCAATCGCCACCGGGCTCGTCAGCGCAGCCTCGCGCGGCTCCGGCGCGGTAATTAATCCCTCTCCGGCAGCGAGACGCGGACACACGCGCGGAGGCAGCGGCGCCGCCGCGGGACCCGCCCGGCCAGCGAGAGGAACCGGACCCGGCCTTCGCTCGCGCCGGGGCCGCCCGGGCCGCGCTGCCCTTCCCGG